>VCRD01003398.1:0-32141 GCA_006783055.1 Trinorchestia longiramus | reverse complement strand
AAAATTAAAACTCACCTGCTGCAGTTGGCACAGGCTTCACTTTCAAAACAGGCTTGCCAAAGGGTGCATTCTTAACAGCTGCTGGTAGAACGATCTTGCCGCCTTCAGGAGAAGTTTTACTGGGCGTGGGGCTGGATTTCTGAACAGGCGTCAGCGGTATTGTATCGAGCTGATCCGACGTTGGTTCTGGTAATTCTTTTGCCTCCATCTGGCAGGACGCAAAAATTAGAGAATGTGATGAAAAGTCGAAGTGCAAAAAATTTCGAGAAGGATGTATAAGTAATAGTTTTGAACTGAACTAGTAGCCTTTAGGCCTGTTCTGTTTATCTGACTTAACATCCAGCCTTGAAATCCCATAGATTTGATTAAAATTGCGCCTAATGAAGCGGAATGAAAATCCAGCACGAGGTTCAAGATAGCGGTGAAGCAATAATAATGAATATAAATAAAAAGTAAAATGATCTAACTCTCGTACTGAACACGGATTATTTCGTGATTAACGTTTTGTATTTTAAAGACTGAAAAAATCAAACTGTTTCTGATTGTAAGATATTTGTGACGAGCTGTTTGGAGCGCGGGTCTCGATTGTCTAATGCAGTAAGGTAAGTAAAAGAGGAATAAAACATACTAAGTAACAGAGGAATAAAATATGCCTAGTAAGAGGGGTATAATATATACTAAGTAAGAGAGGAATAAAATATACCAAATAAGAAAGGAATAAAATATGCCAAGTAAGAAAGGAACCATATATACCAAGTAATAGAGGAATAAAATAAACAAAGCCAGAACAGAAATAAAAAATAAAATAGAGTACGGAACAGGTGAATAAAATAATACCTAAAGAAAAAGATTAACATCTCAGAAAATTACTAGTATTTTGAAAAAGAAAGAAGTAGGCCACGCATGCCTGAATTTACGAAAAGATAAACTGGGGCTTGACTGTGCCTGCTACGACCTATTTTCTCCTGTTCACAATGCTTGCAATTCACGAGGAAAAAAGGTTCTCTCTCTGAACGTGAGCACCAACTTTTTTACTGTCGCTCACCTTGGGAAAAAAACAACCTAGACAAGCATTGGCAAGCGATTGCTCTGGTAGACATGGGACGTAATCTACAAAGCTGAACACAAGGAAATTCTGTAGGACAGAGAGCATCTATCGTAATTCTACCTAGACCTGAATCATCCCGGATTTTAAACTCTCGATTATAAGACCAACAGTACTCTTCAAAATTTTTAAACCAAACCCGCAGAACAGGAAGTACAACACTATGATCTACTGATAGAGATTAAAATAATAATTCATAAAAAATATATGGTCGCTATATTTTAATGTAACATATTTCTGCTACTATAGAGGTCACATTTATTTAATGTGTGATGAATTCTCATATTTCATATTATTTCAGCTCGAAAGTGGCATCCTTAAAAGTGGCCCAAGTACGCAGCAGCAGTCGCTATTTCAAACCAAATTCTCCATTCAGTGAATTGTTGGCTGCAATCCATGAAAAATCGCGAAGAATTTTTTGGTACTTACATTTTTATTCACATTTTCAGGGTAGTGTTGCTTCGTAACTGTAAAAACAGAAAGAAAACATGAACTGAATAAGAGAATAATAAGATCATAATGACATAGCCTGCATACTCACAATGTCTAGAAATCAAGCAAGTGACGGGTGTTATGTTGCTATACAAAATTTCCACTGAATGGAAAAGTGTATTATCGATTAGGTTAGTTACTTTTTTGTACTCCTACCCTTTACTATCTGAATAGACATTGAAGTCCTCTTTGAAAACGAGTGCTAAAACAAAAACTAAGATTTCAATCAACTGAGCACTGCACTCAACAGTTATGGAACTCTTTGAACTGGTTCTGGTTCTGTCGACGACACGAGTCTCTGTTACAAAGCATTTACCAAAAGAAACAACGTAACTATCCAATCAGATCACAACCGTCTACTACAATAGACCGAAACCTTGCAAATGAGATTTGACATCGATAAATGTTCAGCAAAGCAATGAACTCTGATGCAAGTAACAGGGATTTCCAACACACAATGAACGACAAACTTATTGAAACACTACAGCAACAAAGAGATCTTGGTATCATTATCACTGAAAACATCAAGCATGGCGAAACTTTTAATGAAACTTTTAATGCATGTCAAAGAACATTATATTACCGCTCTATAAAACGTTAGTGCGGCTGCATCTGGAATATGCAAGTGGCATGGTAGTATCTTAACACTTTCACCGCGATGTGTACCATACATATATGGGTACACGGGACCTATGTTATACATACAAACTAATTTGGGAGTTGCGGTCAATGTGTTAACAACTTTAACGATGTTCTTCCTCTCGGTCGACGGTAATAATAATAATAATAAAAAAGAAACACATGCAACGCTTCGTGTGGTTTTATCTTCATAACTCATGAAGAAAATATTTATACCATTACCTCAACAAGAAATGAGCCCAGAATATTGACTCAACAGGTATTGTGTCCAGTGACTCTGACAAATAGTATTATTGGTTTCAGTTTAATATTACTAAACTGACCTGATGCCCGTTTTAACTCCTTCTCCTCGGGTCCAAACCAACCATGTTTTGGGTGCTGGCTTCTGCGACGACTGCAAGAGAAATAGAAATGAACAACAAGAAGAGCCTAGTGTTGATTTTACACTGAACCATGTACCGTATACAATCCAGCTTCTTTAAAGGCTAATTTCCTTCTACTATAATAAAACAATATGGACATTATTTTAATATCTGTTATTAATTGCACAGAAAAAGTCTCAAGGCTAAGGAGCTGCAAGCGACCTTCAATAATATGAGAAGGCAACGCCAAAAATTTTCAACACTTAGTGTCAAACCCTCGGTATCCAACACCTAGTATCCTACACCTATGTACCTAACACCTAGTACCTAACACCAAGTACCTAACACCAAGTACCTAACACCAAGTACCTATCATCTAGTACCTATCACCTAGTACCTAACACCTAGTTTCCAAAATCTAGTGCCTAACAACTAGTACCTAACACCTAGTACCTATCACGTAGAATAGACGAAAAAGTGAAGTACGAAGAAATAAGAGCAGAAATATAGACACTCGTGCAGATTGTCGGTTACGCGTTACGATGGCCACCACCTGAAGCAAAATGCACGCTGCATTTCGCACTTCCAGCATTTTAATCGTAACAGAAATTACATGCCTAATGTCAGCGTTCATGGGTCGTTCTTACACGAGTTGGGAATGAGTTTGCGTTATAATTCCATAAAATATAATTTATGTTTCAAAAGTTATACTGTGTGTATGGTAGAATCATTGCAGTATTATAAATATTTAGTTTTTAATCCGCAATAAAACATTAATTGGAGACTTACAGTGTCAACAGCTGGAATGGGTGCATCAAAACCCTATGAGAAAACACCCTGCAATTGCTAACATTATGGACGTAATTTTTCTTTGCAAAACACAAACACTTACTCAGCAAAAATTCCAAAACAAAAGTTATACTTTTGCTGGCCCGTTTTACTCAAATTCTCCACATTCACCAGACCTTGCCACAAGAGATTCTGATTTTTTCATTCAGTATAAAATGCGATTAATAAAAAAATCTGAAAAAATACTTTAAAATATTCGTGTACAACTTCTTGAGCTTGACACCTATTGAGTTTTACCTCACAGGTTTCAAGTTATCTGCTAAGTGACAATTGGTGAGTAACGGAACAAATAATACTGTTGCTCGTTATTATTTAATGATTTTGTTACATATGACTAAATACCTATGAAAAAACGAAAACTACTCATGACTCGATTCAATATACTTCCTATAGTAGAAACCAGTTTTGAAGTTGGTCGGAAACAGTTGTTGCAGAGGAAAAAGTCTGAGAATTTAACGCACACATTATACTTCTATCGCTGTATATTATACTTCTAAAAAAGTATGTACAGGAAACAAGCAAAATAATTTATATCTAGAATGTTTGCCGGAACATCAATACTGGAATGAATAATTTTCCAACTGTGCGTCAACTCTTTCCGACCAGAGGAAGTACATCACAAAACGAAAACTATTCATGATTCAATTCAATATGTGAAAGAATGACTTACACCAAAACCAAAACCAGGGCCACCACCGCCACGATGACGCAGAGGGAGATGGCCACAGAAGCCCCTGCGGAGATGCCTGTAGCAGGGCGAGCGATGAAGGGGCGAGGCAGTCGCGACACCATCCTGTGTTCTTGATCTTAGGGAATAAAAAGAAAAGATATCATTGCTTTTCGTCAGAGGATAACTAACGCCAAAAATAGGCAAGGGTGTTTCCAGCTGCTTAGGTTTATATCTGACATGTGTAGGTAAAGCGAGCTCGTATATCTCATTCTCCTTCTTCCCCTCAGCAAAATGTCCATTTATTTTTAACACAATCTAATACACAGATAATGATGTAACGGACTGAATTCTCTTATCCCTACAATTGTTGAAGTTAACCCGTCCGACAAATTAGCCAAGAAGTTCAAGTGATGCTTCTGATCCGAAAATTGAACCTTCGAGAATCTTAAGCCTGATTTTGCCAACGCACAGAGTATTGATCAAGTTAGACCATTGGTATGGAAATAAAACTATTCTCAAACAGAAACTCGTTCCAACAAAACTTTTGCAAGCTTAGTAAATAAAAGCCGCAGGAGTCTCTGCGAATGAAAGATCAGCCTTAAAAACTTCTTTGCAGGTGCGCGTGGCCAGACAACTAGTTTTGTTACTGCACTCCAACACAAAATTACTCTCCCGACCTTGCTCTTTCAGTCTATTCTTTGTTTCGTAGTTTACAAATAATTTGGATAAATCAAAAATCTCGGAAATCATGTTAAACTGGCTGTTCTACCCCCATTCTCCATATTCACCAGACCTGGCACCAATTAATTTTGATTTTTAAGCGCTTTCAGTAAAATTTAAAAAAATCACTTGTATGAAAATCTTTATCTTCACGAAGAAACAACGTCCCCAAACAAACTCAAATTTTCAAAATCAAATGAACAAGTCCAAACAAAATAAAAATAAAGCTAACTAGTGTGAAGAACGTGGTCAAACTCATATAGGAATAAAGTTATTATGCAGATTTGTCAACACAAGCTTCGAATATCAATCATAAAAGAAAATGTCCGACCATATGTAGAGAGATGGACAGGGTTAGACTATCAACACGTACATTTCAAATATCTATACTATAATAAGAGCCGCGTCCGTCTGTCCCTGTGTCGCGCTCTTCTAATCGATAGCTTTGATAGCAACAAGGATAAAGCTTAAGAAATACAAGAAATCATTCATTACATTATTTTTCTGTGGCAATTCAATTCCCTTTCACTTGCATTATGGTATCCAGAATACACAATCGGTTTATTTTTACAAATAGAAATTTTCTGTGGACTTTTTTCTGTTGAAATTCATCATGATGCGTTGATATTTTTAATTGATAATGCGAAAAGAAATGTTTTAAATTAGTTTGACAAGTAACCTGGCTACCACTTAGTATAAGGCCAAAGATTTTGGAAATTGAGTTATTGTTTTCGGAATTGTGATTTTCTTGAAAAGCTTCAAAGAGATAATAGGGGATATTTCAGAATAAACTTTCGGAAAAATAGGCCGACATGGATAGGAACGTGTCCAACCGTAAGAGAGAAGCAGCAAGACTTCGACAGCAAGAAAGACGCCGAAGACTATCGGACGAACAACGCGAAATGGCAAGAGGAAGCAATGCTGCTCGCATGGCAAAGTTAATGGGTACACATTGCACTAGGCAATACAGCGCATTTTATTGTCGGTACCAAAGGCACCGGATCACTATAAAACACGCCATTTTTTCCGTTATTAGCTTTCTTCTACTGCTCGGCCCTGTTATTGGTAGATAAAATAGAAAATGGAAGTTCTGTCTACATTCATGCAAAATATTCAGATTTTGATAACACCACGGGTGAAAACGAAAAATGCATTTTACTTCATAGATCCTGAATTTTGCGGGTACACATTGCGCTCGTTAATTATAAAAAGAAGCGGTAGGCCACATGTAGTGACAGAGTAGGGCAGTCTGACGCGCAAGTTTTATATATTAGTTATGAAAAACACGCAGTAGATCACATGCATCAGCAGAAAGGGTGGGCAAGACTATGAAGACGCAAGTTTCAAATATTAGTTATGGGAAGATGCACGTCCTCTCACCTGCTAGGACGCTGCTCGTTACGACAGCCACTTCGTAGCGGTTGCCCTCAACCAGAGGACAGTTGGACAGGCCCTCTGGAGCTTCCCCAGACCCGATGACAAACTCATCTTCTTTCTATGAAAAATATTTTAGATTAGTCATCTTTGAACGACCAAATTAACTACAAATCTAAATGTCACTATTGAAACGCCTGATCAGGAATTACTGATATCAAAGACATTATTCGGTAATCCGTTATTCATTTCCTTTGAATAAGTTCTTTACATACATATTCCAGAGGCATCGTGTAATCATCAATGTTTTAACGAAATTTTGAATATTTTTCACAGGATTCGATGTAATACAATTATATAAAAGACATTCCCTGCTCAATAGAGATGCCACAGTGTCAGTTCGTCCACCATATTAAAAGCTGTATTCCAGTATGAGAACCTCGATTTTGTTTTCCTCTATTACTCCATTGACATAGTAGTTCAATTTACTGAAACCGTTTGCTTACAAAGGGAAATTTGTTAAATAAACATGCATAACAAATTAGGACAAATTTGTTTGTTAATCAGTATCGCGCTATAATGAAATCTAACTTTCACCTGAATCCACAATGGAATATATTAGCTCGGTACTAGGCACAACAAAGCATTAGCCACATAATAGAAACAAGAAGGTTTTGTACTTCCTACTAATAATATTACTGCGAGAGAGATAATTAAAAAGTTTCGATTTCAACCAAAAAACGTCCTTTCCGTTTGATCAAAAACTACCATTCCGAGTTTATATTATGCTTCATCAAATGTAGAGAATATTTACCTTTGCAAAATACAGTATATAGCAGGCAGGTTTTGATGACATCAATATTTGTCTTTCCATTTTCATAACCACTAATGTGACACTAACCAGTTTTCAAGAAAATTAACTGCTCCCATACTCTATGAATGACGCTGTGATTAATGCTGGAATACATTTTCAGAGCGGAAGAATAGTAGGAAAAACAGTTATGCTTCAGTGCTAAAAAAAGGATGCATGCATTCATACACCGGAGTTGAACGTAATGGATTTTTTATACTTGGATTTTTTTGAAAGCTATTGTAGAAATATCCCGAACCCATTTAACAAATTTTCTACAAATTTTTAGGAATATATGAAACTATGACTGCAACAATACAATCACCAGGAAACTAAGTAACGAAAAACCCAAATTGATAGAAAAACAAATCAATCAATCCATAGAAATCATCACAATCAGGCTTTCTTCCACCTAAAAAGTTTGAAGTCGAGGCTGGGAAAAATGTGATAACTAATTTTTTATCTCCCATTGATATTAATGATAAAAAATATATCACTTGAAGAAAAGTCAATGTCAAATCCCAAGTGAAATATACAAAATGACTGAGAATCCCTCACTTGCGACTGTTGTCCTGCGATGTACACCATTTGGTTGGTTGGACAGTCTTGTGTACTGCGCCGATTGCGGTGATCTGAAGCGTTATGTCTCCAAATCAAGAAATTTGATGTGAAGTTTACCGAGACATCTCCCTGGGTTATATTGTGAACCATAATTGTATGTGTTCTGGAAAGACATACGAGTACAAGTCAAGTTATTAAGTTGATATATATCTGAAAATCGCCTATCTTTTAAATTAGGGAAAGGTGCCTGTAACATCTTCGATTGCAAAGAGCGCAGATTGAAAGGAGATCATTCGTCTCTTTAACAGGCTTTTCTCTCACTACACCGTAAACAAATATAGGCTGCTCTTTGGCTGGCAGTTCATTGGTACTTTATTCTGTTTCAATTCTACAATTTGGGAAAGGCTCTGCAATTTTTCTACTATCAATTCTATCTTACCACTCTGTTTCATCTAATGCCTTCTTAGTTCTACAGGACTTGGGCTTCGGGTAGCAACCAGAAGACTGGACTAAACGACTCGTTTCTTTGGTTTTATTTAATTCTACAAACCCATCTCTGTCAGACACGTCATTCCCATAAAACTTCGTCGAAGATTCATCTCCCACACTTTTTCTTTTCTTTCTGATCTACTACGCTGTAAAACATTACACCTTAATCAATTAGAAGCACTTCAGTCCCAAAAACACACTGAAAACATACATACACAGGCCCAGAGTTAAGAATGAAATGAAATTAGTACTTTACCGAATTGGATGGTTCCTTTCATAAAATTTATCGAGCTAATTATTTGAGCGTGTTCACAGTGCACACTGAGACGATATTTTCGAGTAGCTGATTCTAGGTTTTGATCATTTTGACTGGGTGACCAAGCGACATTACGTGCCCTGTCGAAACTATTCCAATTCTGGCTCCCATTCCTGCCTGCTCTATAACTCTAATATTTGAATACATGAGGAATTACGTACTAGGTGTTCATCGTGCACTGCTGTATTTATATGAGGAATGTCGTTTTAAGATGCGAATTAATAAGAAAGTTAATGAAAAATATTTGGCTCATAAAAATCTAATGTTAACTTTTTGAGTCTGGCTAATTCGCAACAAGAAATTAGGGATAAGAGACTAAAAAGAAACAATTGATGCAAATCAAATACCTAAAAATATATTTTGTGAAAAAAGTCATACACTGGTGATACAGATTATCCATTTTCAAAGAGTTTACATTTTACATTTCCCAAATAGATGATTTTAATTTGAGAATGTAAGAAGATTCTGGCACACAAAAGTTAAAATCAGCTGATCATGAGTCAAGAATTCCACGAAATAATGTTCTCAGCCAAGCTACTTTGGGCAAGGAATGATCATTGATAAAAATGTCACTGAAAGTTTCCTAGTGAGAAAGTGAAAATGGTACGTACATGTTTGAGTCTCCGGCATCAAGAAGAGGCAATTTCAAGGTGGCGTTTGTGGAAGTTATCTGCTCGATGGAGAGCGGCCGCAGCACCTTGGGGGGCAGGAGGAGTGTCGTGTGGGTCTGGTTAGTCTTCCTGCTAAGACCCATGCTGTTGCGGCAGTAGGCTGACAGCTTGTACACGGAGCTTGGAACCAGGGCACCAATCTGCTCATTCACATTAAATTGACACACTTATCTCAGAGTAAATAATCAGGACCATCCAAATGATGGGTGCTGTCTCAAAGAACATCTAATGAAATGAGGTAGAAAGTGAAATAATTGAGTGTTCATTAATAAAGAAAGTAAATAATGGAAGGAGTAAGAATTTTTCGACATGTCATCAATTTTACCTTAAGGATTACTGAGTTTTTGCCTAACACTTTCATTCTCTTTCGTTCATTTCGTGGTAAATTTATGGTTCAACTGAACAGAAAAGTGGAACGGCTTGAATAACATGGAGAGAGTACATTAAACACTCTACAACTATACATTAAAATATGTATAGTTGTAGTGAATGTGGAGGTCAAGAGCAGGACTTGCAATGCGTTGGAAGTGCTTCAAATTAAAAGAAAGGCGTTGAAAATTCGAAAGCAGGAAAATTGAAGCGATGGATGGGAAAGTTTCGACTTGAATTTAAGATAAATATGTAGTTATACGTATATTTAGTAAGAGATGGAAGCGAAACTCTGAGATTCTAATTTCATACCAAACTCTGTACTGGTGTATGTACGTATGATGTTTACACAAGTTCAAACTCACGTACGGGTTTTTACTAGTCATAGGCATCCACCAATAAATTGGTCAGGATCTCTTAATGACATCGAATTATCTAGAAAAACAAGTTTTCCTGTCAAGAATTAGCTGGGATATCCAGGACAGTGGTCTTGTTTACATGGGCTCATCTTGTTCACTAGACGCTTACCTCAAATACAATATTTTCTCCACGTAAATCGATGGTGTTGTTGTGGATCAAGGTAGACCAGTGGTAGGTCTCTATGTTACACGAGATGATGTCCATGGTGGTGGTGGGGAGAGTAAACGTGATGATGAAGCTATTCTCCTTCCTCTCAACTGAAAACATCGGGGGTCCCGGCACTGAAAATGAGTTGTGCGTTCCCGAGTGTGAATTCATACGGGAAAAATTTCAATGAGTTTCGAGCATAAAAGTTATGAGCACAACATCTAGGGAGTCCAAAACTCCCTAACCAATTAATTCAATAGAAGAAACAAAGACGTAAAATATCAGTCTAAAAGTACGATTCAGCAAAATAAAAACATCCATCTCGAAGAGACTGAAAAACTGCCTGTGTCTTTGAAAGGCGGGAATTTTACGGTGAAAGAAATCAGAAAAATAGTTGGAATCAGATTCTGACGCTGGTAAGGGTGGTGCTTATTTGTGTGATCAGCGATTGCGGCCGGCATTTGAGAACGGAAGACTAAACAAAGGAAATCAACACCAACTAAGGCAACCCAAGTTTTCTTAGACAACTTTGTTTCATAGTTTGAAAAGCGTAGCAATTGCACGGAAGACCAGTGAAATTAACAGAGAAGCGAGCAAAGTTATAATATGGTAAAAATATGTACAAAAATGAACTACACAAGGAACAGTTTTATCCTGCAGCATGAATTTAGTCCGCGGACACCGTAGTATAAATTAGAAAATTTTTGTTAATGTCTCAAATTTCAAGTCTTTGAATGTTGAAGAAATATGCTAGGCATACATTGAAGGGAATAAGAACGATCAAAACACCTGTTTGTTTAGTGATGACGTCGATAGTAACATCATCTGAGCAGAAATAGTAGTTGTTGCTGTTCTCCCTGCAGCTGGCAATCTGTAAATAAATAAATTCAGTTAAATTGAACGAAAAAGACTAATTAGCCTGTGTACAGGCGCAGGGCACGTATTTTCTTAAGACGCTTTAACTTGTGTTATGTGGGAATTGCGACATCATAGCTCCTTCAATTGTCTACTAGTTTATACATAGCTAGACAGTTCCCGCGGAAATTTCACGATTTAGATTTGACTAATTCGTAATTATTATGCAAATAAATGTATTAAAGACTTACGACAAATTACTGTGTTTTAAATGAATACTTTTCATTAATATATACAGAACTTCCATTCCGTATCTTATCTACCGATAATATGGTCCAGATAGCACCCGTTAAATTCCTTGATTTAAAAGTGACAGAATTAAGGATCTATGAAATAAATACATTTTTCAGTTTTACCCGCGGTACTGTTAGAATCTGAATACTTTTCATGAATATATATAGAATTTCTATGCTGTATCTTAACTATCGATAACATGGCCGTGCAAAAGAAGAAAACTAATAACGGAAAAAATTGAGTATTTTATAGTTATCGGGCGCCTTTGGCCAATACAATGCGTACAATACATGTATACCCTACAGAATTTCCTCCTATCTAAATCCTTAAGAGCAAGACAGAAAGACGGACCAAGCAAGCAAGCAAGCAAGCAAGCATCAAACTGAATGCTATTTTATGGTGGGATGAGGGCCAGGTTACAATTTGTTACAATTCAGAGGAATAAAGAGAGTGCCAATGAAAAGTTCTTGTAATGCACAAGTCTACCAATGTTCGTTCTCGTATTATTCTCAAGGCTGAGGCAGTTTACGTTCAACGCTACCCACCACGTCTGTCCTTACCATCAGATAGTATTTTTTGTTGGCCTGCAAGTTCTCGACGGTGTAGCAGAAGAGAGCTTCGTTATCTTGGCACTTAGATTCCCTGGCCGACTTGACACCAAAGGGAGAACCCGTCACGCGGTAGTGGCTTATCTCCGCCAGAGGGGGACAGGGAGGCCTCCAGTATAGGGTTATGGACGAGGGTGTTGCAGTGGACTCCAAGTCTTCCACGGGTGCAGGACCTTATTAAAACAATATGATCAATTGATTTTCAAGTACTGCATAAATCAGATGCTATCTTAAACAAAGCCACAGTCAAGTATTCCCAAAAATTGGAGCGTCTAGTAACTCGAAATCATTTTAACTAAGAATACATATACTCAACACTTACGACACAAACTAAGCTGAATGAAATTAATTTTAATTGTGTTTGATTTTCTGATATCCTGTTTTTTAAATTGTGCATAACGAACCGGAAATTCTTCACTGTCTCGTAACTGAATGGAGTTCATTCGCATTTCACAACGAGTTTGTTCATGATTTTGAGTACTGGCATGGCGATTAAGAGGTCAAATTGTCACTTAACTTGAGAGCTGCATAATTGAACTTTTTGTACCACTTCTTAGTGCTTCCTTCTCACACATATACAGAATATGAAATTTTGTTTGGACTTTTGCCATTAGATCATGACAAAAGGTCATGTTCTTCTGAAGTTAAACAAAACATAAAAAAAGAAGAGTTGTTATAAATTAATAAACAAAATGAATTTATAAGCTAAAAAGGTGTAGAATTTTGACAAAGTAGAAGTCCATATGAACAACTCAGGCAACAGAGTCTTGAGTCTCCTTGGATACAAAAGTGAACTGAAAGTGAAGGAATTTCTTCATAAGAATGTGTAGAAAACATCACCCTCAAACATGATTTTAAGGGTTTTAGAAAGTTTTCTGCGCACACGGACGACATTAAAACGAAATTTAAAGCGTTCTAGTTGACACAAATTACTTAGCTAAGATTTCATATGCAATATACTACTCAAAATTCTCTATCAACAGCATTCGACAATACATTCATGAAAAAATCCAGTAAAATACAGTGTGAAATGTCATAAAATCATATCACTTTCAGCCTGAAAAGCATCACATATCCAGAATTACAAAATACTACGCACGTCATCATAAAGACCCACGTGAGCTACTGCGTGTAGTATACGTCGTGTGGCGCGTGTGACCGCTACTGTAAGCATTGCTGACAGTCAAGCTGACGTTGTAGAGAACATGAGGAGTCAAGCCTTGAAATGTTTGCGCCATCATCCGTGCGGTCGTGAATGTTTGTTCCACTGTAACGGTGCTCGTCGCTGACGAGTTGCAAGGAAGATCTCGTGTAAGCTTCCAACTCAAAGTCAAGTTTGGACCGTGGAAGTCAGAGCAGTTGCCGGCAACCCGCACAGAGCATCTGTCAGAGTTGTATTGATTGCTGCAGCTCAGGTCTTGCAGCTGCAGTGCTGGCCCTGTGAAAATAAGGTTCAGTGTTGAGGTTCAACTTTGTAAGATCTATGCTGGATTGATGACTGGGGTGAGATAAATGTGTAATATTTTCTACAATGCAGTTTGTGAAGAAATCAAGATGCGTTAAAAGAACATTCGTGCCTGTGTACAATGTTGAAAAGGAAATTCTTTCAAATACATATGAATAACTACTAAAAATTACACTTTTTTGATGTCAATAAGGGATGCCAATACATTTTTAAATTTTAAAATGGTCAAGTTTTTATATTTCAGCAGTCGTGGACTGTTACTGAGCATTTCAAGTTTAACAAAATATCGTACAAAGTACGTTGACTTCCTGAGTGTAACACGATATCCTGCAACTATTTTTCAAAATCAAGTCCCGAAGATTTCTTAAAAATGTAACAAAATGAAGGTTTTTTGCAATAAAAAGTAGTGAGAAGAGAGAAGGTGAGAAAAACAAAAACAGTACAAAAACATATATACATTAGTATGTAAAACTAAATAGTTCCCGAGGATATACCACAATTTGGATTTGACTACTTTGAAATTACTATAGAGATGAATGTATTAAAGATTTACGACGAATTATTGTATTTTAAATAAACTTTTTCATGAACATATACAGAACTTCCAGTCTGTATCTCTTCTATTGATAACATGGGCTAGATAGTACCCGTGAAAATTTCCCGACTTCGAATAGATAAAATTAAAAGTTTATGAAATAAAACATATCTCAATTTTATCCGTGGTACTATCAGAAATTATAATCCTACTGGTGTTATTAAATAGATGGTAAATACTGTAATTAATTAGGAATTTTAATATAGCTAGAAATTTGTTTTCAATATATTACGTTTTTTCCGTAGTACACACAAAATGGTAGATTATGTAGGAGGTATAGCACTCCTATTTTTCAAACTTCATAAGCTAATATTCCTGATTCGTTTAATATATGGTGTTCATATCTGACCATTGTTTATATTAATAGCTCCATTATATCGAAATATAATTAACACATCAATTTAGAACAGTCGTACTCGTAAAACTATTCCAGCACGTACCAAATTTAAATGCATGCTCTCCATATTTATATAGATTTATGAAATTCATTGAATAACTACATACTGATGACATTTTTATACGTATAGTAAAAATAATCACCTGAGATAAAACTTATTCATCACTTAAATGTCAAATTAGAGATGAATCAAATTGAAACCTTGGATTAGATAGTTAAATATTTGTTGTAAAATCCGTAGAGTGTTATGTTCTGTTAGCTCGAGATACTTAAATATTTGGTGCAAAGTCCGAAGGCTTTTTTGACTTTTGTTCAGTGAACTATCATATAATACAGAAGAAGTCTTTTTAACCGGTACGCATGGGACTTTGCAGTTGCCGGTTAACATCACCCAAGTAACCACAAACAATTCATAGACACGCTAGACATAAAAGAAAAACAAAATCAATTGTTTAGAGCAGTTAAAGAAGAAAAAACAATGAATAAATATATATAAAGCTTGGCCTGCGAGTGCCAGTTTAAAGGAATTCTACTATACATAGAAACAGGTAATAGTGATGTCAATAAAAGTGTGCAATAAGTATGTACTATTTATTTGAACCCATGGAAATTTCAGTTTAGAAGTGATAAAATTAAGTATTTTTCGATCCATTATTGCCTTATAGGTTTGATTGGATTTGACTACTTTGAAATTATTATATATACGAAGGTATTGAAGATTTATGACGAATTATTGTTTCTAAATGAATATTTTTCATTAATATAAAGGGTAGGCTAATTAAACGATAATACAGAGGGTAAGCTAATAATGGGGAAAAATTATTTTATTTTATAATAATCTGGTGGCACCACAAGACAATGCTTGTAATGCATGTATACCCATTTTGATTTTAGTTCTGTAATTTTTTCAGTAATAAATAGGAAGTAATGGGACGGACACTCACAGATACAGAGATGGAGATACACCGTCTATGTAATATGCAAGGTGTCCACAAAAAATGTATCCACTGACCGATATATAATATCGGTCTAAAGAAATAAATCAGAATTAAAATGTTGTGTGGTTCCGGTATCATATATACTTATATCGGCCAGTGGATACATTTTTGTGGGCACCCTGTATAAGTAGATTGGACTTCGATATGCTTGATTGTTAGGGTCCTTAAACGGTAGAAATACATTGGTTGGTAATACCGCAAAGAATGATTAGACTTTTACGGAAACAAATAAATGAAGATACGTTCAAGTTAGAATAAAACTATCGTAAGTAATAGTATAATGTACGCAAGCATAGTATGGAAAAATTCAAGAACTTGTATAAAATACGGTTCGCCAGTTCATTTAAAATGGATTTGTCGTTATACAGAAAATTGATTGGAAGCACATAAGAACTTCAATAGATAGTTCATTTCAAAACAACCTGCATAAAGCATAATGCTACAATTTGAGTTTTGAACTGTAGCCGAAAACCTTGAAATTAAACCTGTGAATCAGGAGGAAGCTTTAAGTTGCGATTTCATAATTTACTGGCTGATTGCAAGCGGGATGTTTTGATAATCCAACTAATTTAAATTATTTTTATAGGTAACTGAAATGTCATTGTAGTTAAAAAGGTCGAAGGTTTAATAAATTTTATCAGAGAAAGACTAAAAAATGAGAACGAAAAGCTGAGACATGTCACGAATTATCAAGATTGAAATATCAAAGGAGACAATTCGAGTTGTAATAGATCGACAGTGCTGAAATGTCACCTTTGCTAATTATAACAAAAAATTTACTGACCCTTGCACATGAGCTTCATAATTACACTATGGAAAAAAGACACGTTTGGTGAATAACAAACTCATAAATAGCCACAAAACAAAGACAGTTTACTTCCAATAAACTTTAAACTTCGACTAAACTTCACCTTTGAGTTTTAAATTGCCCCATTGTAAAAATCCTTGTTTGTAGATATTCTACAGTGACAATACATACAGTAGCAGTGCTTACTGTGGAAACACAGGAGCAAAGTTTGAAAATTGAAGTACGCAAAAAATAAAATAAAATAAAAACGATCATGATGTCACATGCCAGGGGTGTGAGATCATTGTTAGATGACGTTACAGGTCTGTAGTGGTTTGGATGTTTGAAAAGAATGAATTCGGTACGTAGGAAAAGATATGAAGTCAGACGCATGAGTAGTTAGTTTTATAAATAGATCGAGAGTTGGATTTATGAAGTGAACAGATAGAAATTTTGCTGCCAGACGTAAAGTGTGTTCCAATAATTTGAACCAATTTCGGGTAAAATTGCCAAGTGCACAAAATGCATTTCTGTTTGAACGTCCTTTTTCGTAACAGGCTTCGATAACTTTAACACGTTGTTCGATTGTTAATCATTCCATGGTTGAAATTGCCAAAAACTGAAGTCACTAAATTTGAACGAAAAAGACAAAAATCATTAGACGTTTAAACTTGATTCACATTTAAAATCAGTCCAAGTTTTAGGAATGCCCGTTATGTCTGTAGGACCTAAGAAGCAATGTTAGGCGGCTGAAATGAAAGGAGACTACGTCATGGTAAAATTTTAATCCAGCCTTCATAGAGCAAGTCTTACATCTGGCCTACTTTTTTTCAGGTTTGGGCAAGGTGAAGAGGAACCACCGCAGTGTTGTTGAAAAGATAAACCAGAAAACGCTGTAGAGGTCTGCCGCTATTGTTTCTAATGAATGCTTCCTCTCAAAACTTTTTGCCAATGAGCTGAAGTTGATGTGGCTTTTGTCAATGATTAGATAAGCTGGCAGCTATTAGTAACCGCTCAATGTGAGCAGAGAGTATCAACGTGTATTGAAACGTTGACTGCAAAAACGAATTATTTCAATTATTTCTTAATATGGAATTAAAATATAATAGAATAAGGCAACCGAAACAAGCCGTTTGGTTTATTCTTGAGATGCTTCTCAAGTCCCATGCCGTATAACGTTCAAGTATCACTGACGTATTGGCTCCTGAATAATACACATGTATTTTAGTCCTGTACACGCACCTCAATCATACAAAAGTACCCATGAGTAAAGAAGAATGAGAGAAAGAGGGGTAACAGTCATACTCTCAGTCATCAATTTTTACGTAATAATTACCTGAGTCCCATTACACAATTATACCAGTTTAGGTAAACAATAGTTAAATGACCCTAGGTGCACAATAGTTAAATGACTCTAGGTATGCAATGATAATATTACTCTCGGTGCACAATGGTAAATGATTTGTGGTACACATTATTTATTCTGGCTTGTGGTATGCAATAATTGTACAACTTCCAAAGGATAAATACATGACTCTTGGTACAAAATAAGTACATAACTTGTGGCACGTAATTGTTACATGATTGTAAGTACACAGAAAGGACATGACTTGTTGAACACACTACTACGGATTTGCATCAGTTATGGTTATTGAAAACTTCAATCCCAAACACAAATAAAGTAGAGTGTTTCACTCCACAAAAAACCTCTTTGCTTAGAGGTTGGATTCTGGCATGCCGCTGGGTGTGTTGACATTAAGTGGTGACTTTGCACCCACGCACGTACACAGATCCAGCACCTCATACTTGCACTTGTAATGTTAACACTACGATTTGGGCTGAGCAGAAACCTACAAATTTGACCCTGTCCCTCATCACGTAAAAGTTCTATGCCAGCTCGACTTACGATATCTCCCAGCTGTCAAAGTTCTATAGAAACTTGATTTACGATGTCTCACTGCTGTCCAAGTTTTATAGAAGCCTGACTTACGATGTCTCCCACCTGTCAAAGTTCTATAGTAACTTGATTTACGATATATCACTGCTGTCCAAGTTTTATAGAAGCCTGACTTACGATGTCTCCCTGCTGCCAAAGTTCTATAGCAACTGAACTTGCGATGTCTTACCTCTGTTTGGCTCAGTCACAAACTCCTCACAGATCATTGGGCTTTGACCTCCTCTGTTGAAAGCCTGCACGCAGACGAGGTACCGAGAGAAGGCTTCCAGCGAGGGCAGGAAAGCAGTGGGATTGGTTTCCTGCATCTCGTTGGTTTGTAGTGACTCAGTGGAACGACAGCCTTCGCTTTTTAGTTTCTGAAGTAAAATTAGAGATCTCATTGTGATTATTCTGTTGATCAGAAGTTAGTGAGGTCAGAGATGGGCAGGAAATTTTGTTTCAAATACTTTATGCAATAATACGTAAAATATTTCTTGGACTGTATGGGTGTGTTTAAAAATTAATTTAAAATTTGTCATATCTTGCCTTGGAATAATATTTGACGCAGAAACTAATCAAAATGCGTTGATATATTTAACTAGGATATTAAAAATCGCTTAATCCTTTGTAAGAGCGTTTAATAATATTAACTATTTCATTCCACAGTTGCGTGTGAGTACAATGTTAGCGTTGTGAAGTCACCGTAGTATTTATTTTCCTTTGGGATAAATTCTCTCATCTTAGAATTTAAGGGGACCTCCTTATTGATTGATGAACACGCTAAGTTATAATCATACAAGTATTTTAAAAGCCTTCAATATACATAAACTTTTTTCACGGAATTTTTCGGTCAAGGTCATCACCGTGGACGGCTTCAATGACAATAATCGATATCGTTGGTAATATTCCTTCATGGCAGCTCTAGCAATAATCTCGACGCAACAAAATGCATATAAACTCCACCGGACGCTTGGATCTGCCCAGCTTGGTTAGATTTCCCTGATAATTCACATTCATCAAGGCTTATGCCTTATTTCTATATCGAGATACTACTTCACTTCCTCAATCCTCTCACTCCTCGTTACTAAGTTCAGAACAAGTTGCCGTACCCACAACTACTCTATTGTACATCCAAGCTTGCCTGCCACCGGCACAGTCGCTGGATTTGCATCCGTAGAAACCATAAAGTTCGTCTCCACAGACCAACCACCAACCAAGGCATCACAAGCAAAGGGACTTTCTGTAAGCACTGGCAAGCACTCAAACTCTAAAAACTCTAACTCTAAATAACTCTAACTCTAAACAACTCTAACTCTAAACAACTCTAACTCTAAACAACTCTAACTTTAAACAACTCTAACTCTAAACAACTCTAACTCTAAACAACTCTAACTCTAAACAACTCTAACTCTAAACAACTCTAACTCTAAACAACTCTAACTCTAAACAACTCTAACTCTAAACAACTCTAACTCTAAATAACTCTAACTCTAAATAACTCTAACTCTAAATAACTCTAACTCTAAATAACTCTAACTCTAAATAACTCTAACTCTAAATAACTCTAACTCTAAAGCACTATACCTGTAAATCACTCAAACGCTCAAGCACTCCACTACTCAACCACTCATCGTCAACACTAGGACACGAATGACAAAAATAATTAAGTCAGTACTATATATGCAACATAAATCAATGACGTGTAAAAATTGTCTCATTCATCTCTCATCCGTTGGGTGCCTTAACCCTCTAACGACTAAAAGGACAATTCGGTTGTCTTTTACGGTCTTTGGGAGAATTGTTCTAATAATTAAACAGTGAGCAATATGAGGTTGCTACTAGGTTTGAACGCGGCGGCATGTTACAGCGTCGTTCTTTTGGCTGCCTGACTCTCAGCGTGCTTCATTGCATCAGTGTACAGACGGTCTTTGTGAGCTTAGACGTACAAACTAGAAAAACAAATTGGTCGCTAAAGGGTTAATTTCTTTTCAACTCACCCTCCATAACACTGTGAAGTTTTCAGCTCGCTGTGATGACCATGCCAGTCTTGCGTTGGTATCCATTACGGTATACTTCAGGTTGGAGATCACCGGTGCTATAAAACAATAATTTACATGATTTTAAGCTCATTGGGCAGTTGACTAAGATAAACTGCGTATGCCAAAAAAGATATGAGAAGTTAGTTTGAAAAAAATATATACTTTGTATGAGCAGCCGATATGATGACAATCATTGATACGGTGTAGAAATTTGAAGCTCGACTTGACAGTTTCAATGAAACAAAAGTTCATCGTTTTACATTGCTGTGAAGTATGACCAACTAATACACCAATAAAACAAATGTAAGGAAATCTAATTTGTTGGAATAGATTTGAACTTTTTGGGTGCTGACAGTGTTTCTCCCTACTGTTGTGTTTCCGGCTCACCTAATTAACTTTTCACTCAGAGTTACCGTCAGTTGCAAACAATAAAATCTGTCAAGGCGTTTCTTATATGTATGTTACAAGAAAAAATTACTCTCCCCGAACTGACAATTTAAATTATGAAATTAATATCATAAGATCGATGACTGAACGAACAAATAACCTATAGCTTAGATATAGAGTATCACAGCGGATTACTAAGTCCATTCTCATTGTGATTCTTGCTTGACGAGCTTTTTTACTAAATGTCCTTTTGACCTAATATACAACTACAATTTTTGATCAATAATATCCGGTTTTAAATCCTTGAGATAATGACGATCGAACGACTCGACACTTTTTTACACTTCGCCAGTAAAAAAACGCACAAACACTCCCCACCTCTAATGGAAGGTGCTACTAAACTGAATACTAATTTTCTGCTGTCGCTGCCGTACTCTGTTTTCGCCCAGAAATTTGTAAAATTTTAATAATGTTCCTCCGACTCCACAGACCTAATCACGCTACTGAAATACAATATCAGCGACAACATTTTTCTTAATTTAAAATATACGTATTGTGTTTCTTGTTGAAAATTTTACTTTAGTTTTATCTCTCACCAGCTTCATTCGTAAAATGCACCAGTAAACTCTTTTTAATTTGACAATGTGAAAACAAAAACGTCTTCCTTCTCAAAGACTACGAACAAATAACAAAAACTTACTTCTCCTTCATAACTTTTTGCACCAAAACTGAATTAATATTGTTTATATGACATATTCTGTCTATCTTAATCGATAAAATCGCATTTAGCTTCGAGTACCGCCTCAATATGCCCTCGAAATAAGCGGTAAAACTTTCTTACTGAGTCAGACAAGATCAGCCCAATTAATTCTGGTTATCAGCTGGTTTATGCAAGCAACTGGATCTCTGTGTCTAGTTCCAGAGTGTGTTACTCAAAGAAGTCGAGGCTATTGCAGTTACGCGAGTTAAAAGTCCAAATGTCAGGTACAGTGAGGTTGAATCAGCTTTCAGACACCAAGATGAGGGGCTTCAAGTGGGTGGGGAAAACAGAAGAAAACTTCGTCATCAGGACAGTTCTGTAGATTTCTGCAGGAGCTTCTGATAGCATCACGTGGTAAAGGCTGATCTGCGGCAGAGTTTTGCTGCTGTATTCAGCCGAATGCAGCTGTAAGTGTTCAGCTTGAGGCCTTGAGGTTTGACGTCAATTTCATTGCTGAACACTTTTCAGGGGCTTTTTAAATGATTTATTTCTTTGCTGTTGTGTTCCAGAATTCTTCAATTTCTCACTGACTTTTTCATCATCTCTCTTCTGACGTTGAGTCAACATTAAATCTCATTTTTCCTTCGACAGGAGATTCTAAGGAACATTCCAAAGCTTTAATGTCATTTAAATAGGGCCAAATCATTGACCTAAAAAATTATACCCACGCACATAATAAAATGCAGCCTAATCATTCATCTAAAAAAAGTATAATGTCGAACAACGCTCTTACTACATGTAAATCCTAGATTGCGACGTAGCTGTCAGCGATAAAATCAAGATGGCTAGCTTGCGATGCTTGTGGAAATATCTCACGCAAGAAAAAATGAACTCGAACAAGATGTCTGTTATTCAGGGAGACTATTGTGTAAAGAAAATAAGTATTCGATAAAAAAAATTGTGCACCTTTAGGCCAAAAAGCTGAGTTCACACGTAAGTGAAGTAGAAGTTAAGTCAGCCAATAAAAATCACACAAACTAGGGGTGGATAAAGAAATTTTGTGAACAATCCCTATTCACATCAGAAAAAAACTAATGTAAATAGGAGCGACATGTTCCGAGGGCATGTCTACATGTTAGTGACAAACTTACGCATGGCCGACCGTTATTGGATGAGGGCAAATTGAGTTAACTGAGGGGAGGTGCGTTAAAATAGTGACTAACTGACAATAATACGAAGTCCAAAGCTAAAGAAAATTGCTTGAGGCAGTCAGTTCGCTGAGAGCAACACAAAAATTGCACTGATATTTACGTTACTTATATTTCCCTGTCGTTGCAATATAGGCCAGTAACAGGTATTTTTTTAATCAGCGAGAGTGGAATCAGGACAGATGCCCTTCGTAATCATCGTTTGCAGCAATGCATTTTGGGGCTCGTTAGCGGCTGGATAAATTTTGTCCGTGTTCTATGACTCGCTTCCCGGAGATTTGTTTGTACAATGACGCTGCACGGTATGCAGTGCGCAAGGCTGTACCAGTGAGCTGAGGGTAACGAGCCCTTAACTGAAGGCATGGAAGACATGCTGACATTGCGGTGGCTTAGGTAGCAACAACAACAACAGGGTTACGGTACGGATAATATTAAAGGATCTGTAACAACGTGTTTCTAGAGCACTAAAATATAAGGCGAAGGAGTATAGTGCTAACTTAGAACGGCTCCTAAGATTCTTACGATGCGGCAGCGTGGTGACTGTAATGTAGACTGAGTTCACTGACACGACGTAAGTTGTGTTAGGAGACAGACGCAACACCGCTGGTTGGACAGCCTGAGTAGTCTCACTTAGAATTATCCTGCCAGTTGAATATTCTTTGACGGTGAATTCATAGTCTGGACCCATGCATGGTTCTGAGTTCACCTGGAAGAAATCATTCATATGCTAAATATAAACTAAGCATCATATTTTGGAAAAAACTTTTGGCAAAAAAATTATTGTTACTTTTCAAATTACGCTTAGTTTTCGTGAATAAATTGAAAAAAAAATCAGTGTAAAGCTATGCTGCCCCTCTGGTGATTGCAGCTTGTATGATTAATAATAATTATAGTTAAGAGAGTTGCACATTTTCTTGCGATGTAATGACGTCATACATTTATTTCCTAATAACAGAACACCACTGGGAGCTTTTTTGCCCCACGAGGCTTGTTTACTCTTCTTATTCAGTAATTTGCTTTCATACTGAGGAGGTTGGTGTCTCTATGCCATGTTCAAGTTTCAATATTTTTATTCACGACTAAATACTCCTGATCTTAGTCTCAGAGTCTGCGCGAGTTTTCAAAATATCCACTCATAACAGGGTATTGCTGATTTCTACTCCAAGAAAGTTAATTTGTGGTATTGTTAAATTCTTGAACCTTCTTTCTCATCCCCTTGTCTTGTTTCATTTTCTTAAGTAACAACTTATAAGTGTGTAGCAAAATTATGATGGATCGAAAATCCTGAACTTGTTCAAATAAAGAAAGCTGAGTTTTCAAGTATTATCTTTGCTTGTACATTTCCATAGCATAAACCAATTTTGAAGTCTCATTTGAAATTACAAGAAAAACTTAACAATTCTCAAAGTACGCTTCTTCTGCTGGTTGGACACAATCGATTCTTTAGAACTTGATCATTTTGGTGCAGCTTTACTTCCGATTCTGACTGCTACAGAAGCTGAAGGTAGTTTTCATATACAAAAATTCAACAATTAAACAAACAAGTGTCTATATTTTGCAGTTTTCTTTGTGCATCTAACCCTCGTCTGAACTTCTGCCAAATACCAATGCAAGAAGAACGTAGCGTTTTCATGATTTTGTGTTCAGAAGTGATACTGTTGCAACGTATGAAATTAGTTGTCAGACATGGTGTACCTCGAGCATTCGTACGTAATATTGGTCTTTGTAGTGTTAACACTTTGTCATGCTAGAGAGGAGGCTTCTCTGGATCAGCGAGTCCAGTAAATAAAGGTTACTCACCCCAGCAATTTTGATCTTGTTTATTGTCACCTCGACGGGAAATATGTGGGCCTTTCCGTAGGTAGCTGCAAAGATGAAGAGAAACATTCCATATGGTGAACAAGATCTGAGAAGTACACGGTGTACAACATACTGCAGATTCCAATTTTAATATAACCTACGGGTTTTCCTACACCTGGACAAAATCTCAGTTCAAATAACTTATTAGTTCAGTTGTTATCTCGTGAACATCTACGAGTAAAAGAGGAAAAACAAGATCAAAATTGACGAGCGAAGAGAGGAAACGTCCTAAAAGCGTCCTTGAACAGTAAGATAAACAACCATGAAAACTGTAATACTATACCAGACTCAGTTCCAGCCGAATATGTATTGGTTTTGAAACAGTTTTTTCTAACATACGTTGGATGTTTACAAATTCAGAGACTCTTCTTCTGTAATAAAGATTAGAAATTATCGGAAATGTTATAATCACTTTGTTGGCACCATTTTAGCTTTTTGGTGTATACAACACAAGTAAGATGCAAGAAACATTACTTTCCACTCCCCTAGGACCCTCACACACAGTTTTTATCAAGTACACAATTTTTGCCTGGTGATTTTACCTTCAAAATCAATGAATTGTGATCACATAGTTTGTGTAAAAAACGTATTTTAGTAAAGAAAGTGATAATATTTTTATAATTCGTAAGTGAACAGATGCAAGAGCAGGTATGCATCGAACACAATTTGAATGGCACAGCTAAAGTATTGCGTGTTTTGTACGAAAAATTATGTTGCTCGTGGTTCAGTTAATTATAAGATACGACTGTGAAGATTTGTTTTTGCAGCTTGGCATATATACAGTTACTGTGCTCCATTCAATACAGTTGTTATCAATGAGTGACTTGCGTATTATTTATCACAACTTCTTACATAGGAGGACATGGAAGCTGCAGTACATAATCACCTTCTAGTTGATCAGCAGTAGAGTTAACGGCTCTCATTCCCCATTTCAAGTCCCCCACTGCCCACTTCAAGTCCCCCACTCCCCACTTCAAATACCCCATTGCCCACTTCAAGTCCTGCACTCCCNGTCCAGACAACGCTGATAACGCACACCAAGGGAGGGTGAGTACATTTTTTTGAGACACCCTGTATTAATAGCGATAACGATGTTGTAATGACCTTTCATGTACTAATATTATTCTTACAAGAGATACGAATATCAGGTAAACCTACCTCGACCTATTGAACGAAGGAAAATTGACTGCTGAAGCACTGACCTCCCCTTCTCTCACCAATTGTAATGGTTGTAGTGAATCAAGCAGCTCTTCAAAAATCGCAATAATTTCCTGTAATTAACAAAGAGGAGCAGCTACTTATTATGACATCTTATTGCCCCTATGAGGTGATTGAGTCTGGCACGTTTTAATTTTTTTCTCTTGTTGACTCAGGGTGACGTGGCACAAAGGAAACACGGAGGCGTGACGCATGTAACACACAAATATGTGACAGATGATAGAGAGAGAGGTGCAGCCGTACGATTCATACGTTTCCGGAAATGTTCAGTTGTTCCTTCGTTTTTACTTGGCTCAGCAGTTGCCAAAAAAACGTCGTTTCGGCTGGAACTGAAAACATATTCAAAAATCGTTTCGACATGTATTAGATTACGGACTCCCTAGTATTATAACGTACTGATTCTATGTTCCTAACTCATGGGGCTGGTGTATAATTGTGATACATGTGCTTGACTGAAATGCCTGTGCGTGAGGGAAGTGCATGTACGTGACTAAATTGGCTCAAGTAATTGAGGTGTACGTGCGTGATTGATGTGTTTACTTTAGACGGCATGGGACTTGGATAGCAACCCAAGAATGGGCCAAACGGCTCGTTTGTATTGGCTTATTCTATTCTATTCTATTCTATTCTATTTTATTTTATTCTATTGCACCTGCTGCGCCTCCTACAGACTGTCCGAAGAATCGCTACGGTGCTGCCTGTCAACTGTCCTGCACCAGCAAGCACCTCAGCTGGTCCACCAGCGGGTCCTGTAAGGGACTCACCTTCTGCACCCACGACCCTAAGGGCTGCTCGTGTCATCCTGGCTACCAGCCTCCTGCCTGCGATGAAGGTTACTGTCAGGATTGTGTTTGTCAACTGTCCTTCATGGGGATCTGATTTTGGGGATTTTGTTGATGGGGATCTGATTGTGATTGTGAACTGATAGTCGGCTCTTTGATCCGTTGATGGGGATCTGATTTAACTGATAGTCGGCTCTTTATTAACTGGTTCTCTTCTTCGTGTAAGAGATGTTGTTGAATATGCGAGAAGAATTTGTTATGTGTTCATTAAAGAGTTGTTGATAGCTATAAAAGAAAACAAATGCATGGCACAAATGTTAGTTGTAATTTCAGGCTATACTGTGGGTGATACACGCTTGAATTAAATTGTACTGATAATTTGCATGTAAGTGCATGTTATAAAATTGAACCCTTCATGCAATTACGATAATGACCAGATTGGGTACCATGTCAGATCCTATCAAAGCCCAGTAGTTCACCCATGCAGAAATTTTCATAAACTGGTTTGTGTGAACTTTACTTGCGAAGTTACTTGAAGTTTACTTGCGAAGTTACTTGACGTTTACTTGCGAAGTTACTTGAAGCTTACTTGCAGAATGCAGCCGCGGTTGGTATGGTCCTGATTGTGCGCTCCCGTGCACCTACTGCAAAGACAACTCCTGTGACTCCTTCAACGGCAGGTGCCATCAAGGCTGCATGGACCCCGCCCTCTGTGACGGTCAGTGGACGCTGGGGGTCATAGGAGGACAAACAGTAGGACAGAGGTGCTGAGGGTTTATAACTCCTATGCTGCCATCTCCTGATATTGTAACTAAAAGCTAGAATAACTCCTTGAGAAACGACGCTTTGATAACAGGAATATAATTTATGAGGTTTTATTTGGTATTTCAATGAACATTTAGAGTAATGCGTGCTAAAACTACACTTGGATGACAAATTTGTGTATTTTTATGTCTTCGAGTGAAGAATAAACTATTTCTAGATTTGCAGAAACTTTTCGTTCCGTGTTGATTTTGTGATCGGCGTTACCATCAAAAGACTGGGATTCCGTTCCTAAATTCTGCATTTGGCTATTGCCATATTTTTTTATATCCTCGTACCTTCCTTAGCGCTTGGATGACATGAAAAGATATCTTTGACGATGATGTATTATGTCGCTAATTAATTTATTCACATGTTTCTTCATTTTTTGCGGTTTCTTTCTACGTGAACGGCTGCAGTTCCATCTAAAGAGAAAATTGAACATTCGTTCTGTAGATAACAGGTATACTAATCTTATTTCAACACATGCGATTTAACGAACCAATAAGCTTTGAAAGTTAGATAAGTTGCCCTGAAAGAACGGCAAAAACTAACTATAAAAATGTAAACCTTTTAACTTGACTATCGAAATTCTCCCTGCATTTTAGATTTGTCCAAAGACTCAATGAATTTGCTTCGAAGAAAATAATATACCTCCATTAGACTGGCTTCTATAATCACGAATAATTGTTCATCTAAGAGGAAGTTTTCTACGTTTGATACAAACACGGATTGGGTAAGTGAAAGCACCCTCAGAGGGCTGGGTTAGTCAGAGCACCCAGCATGGCACCCAGCATGGGTCATAGAACCCAGAGGAGCTTGGGTTGATCATAGGACCCAAATTAGACACCTTATAGAAGGGAGACTGAGCGTAAATGTTGGCGTATGCCTTAAATGATTGCATAGCTTTCTACCTGAATTATTAAATTACATCTAATTTTTTAAGAGTTTGGGAAGCTTGAAAGCATGGAAACGATACTACGCACTAATAAATTTGTTGAGTACCATTACGTGTAAGGTACGATGGTGCTCAATAGATCTACTGCTCAGTACTATTATGTGCAAGGTACAATGGTGCTGGTTGATATTAGGTAACATGGGTGTCCACCGAAGAGAGTTAAACTTTCTAGAAGTAGCTAAAGGACTTTAAGTGATCTCACAAGGTGAGTATTTACGAGGGAATGAACTTTTCATACGTAACCTCTGTCTTTTTTTTGCCAAGAGTGTGCGTGAAACCATTTTGACAAATTTATGGACAATGTTATAAGTTACACGATTAAACAAAAGGCTTCTCAATACATTATGCAAGAAACTGGATGATGGAGATAATTGATTAGTTAATACACCTTTATTCTATCATTGAAAGTATGTTTCAAGCGTCGTGAGTTAAAGCACATGTTCGGTGTAAATGCTCATTCAAAAAATACCAGTCATTTTAGAAATTGACTGTAAATTATTCATTTTAAAAAGATGTCCCGTCTTCATGGTTAGTGCGGCATCCAACGTGTAGCCCCCTTCCTTCCCCCTAACCTCGTCCCTGGTTCTCCCATTCTTTAGATCACCAGATGCCCCTTGACTTACCTCGCTTTCGAGCGCCTCCCAACGTGTCCAGCTGCATTAACACCAGATGCAATGTCAGCCTCCGTTCTTGGTCCTCCGATTCCGATGAGGGAATTTTGGAGTCTCACAACTCGGTTACTGGGTGAGTGTAAAAGGATTACATGTATTTTCCGTTCATCTATAGACAGGTGCTTAAGAAACATACTGTCATCTCCTTATGAGTTTCCGAGAAGCCTTTATCAGACCTTCTGTGGCAGTGCCCATTGTATGAGATAATTATTCGAGATTCCAGTTATGCTTCTCCCCTTTGGTCTCCCAGTGTGTCACATATCCTTCGAAGTGTTCATGTTTGCCCTAGTAGCGGCCGGCCTTAGACGTTCTAGTCTTCCTTGATTCCAGCGCTCCTCGTGGACTCGCCTTGGCTGCTTCAGATGATTACTATTAATGTGGATTATCAGTTTATCATGAGCGTTTGAATGGCATCTGAGTGACCACAACGTTACTATTGCTGGCTGTAATTTCTACCTACATTTTGTGCGTTGTCTCTATTCGAGCTGCTTCAACAGAATATTCCATTCACTCCCATTACATCAAAGTCTCTGGCATCTATCTGTGTGCTCTTAAAACAATATCTTTATTCAATTAATATTTCATTATAACCTCACGTAACGCTTTATTGTTACGGTGCATTTCTTCATCTTGACCCACACCATCATCTGAAAGTTGAAATCAACCTTGGATTCCTTGAAGTATGGCTTCCGTGTTGTGTTGATCTAATTATAATTATTAAATTGAGACACTCATGATGGTTTTTCTGAAATACAATAACGCTAACTTTTATGATAATTTAATTCTGGTTCAACGAGTAGTCATTTTATTGTGTTGTCTTTGAGTGTTGATGCTCTAGTGCTTTACATTGCTGAACATTCAATTCAGTTAGAGACTGCATAATTGTCTTGAATTTTCATTTATTATTGAACTCAATTCATAACCATTAATATGTATTTTCCATTCCTTTAATTTTTTTAGTTATAATTTAATAATAAATGAAAATTAAAGACGATTATGCAATCTCTAACTGAAGTGAATATCCAGCAATGTAGAGCACTAGCGCATCAACACTAAAACACAACACAATAAAACGAATACTCTTAGAACACGAATTAGATCGCCATAAAAGTTAGCGTTATAAGTAGTATTTCAGGAAACCCATCACAAATGTCTTAATATCGAAGTGATGATTAGATCAACACATCAAGGAAGCGATACTTCTGGGAATTTAAGCGGGATCTCAGGCTTCAGATGATGGTGTGGGTCAAGATGAAGAAATGCACCAGAACAAAGGAGATCAAAGTAGAAATACAATTATCGTACATATAAAACGCCTAATTTTAGGAATCTTCGAATTAACGACAAATTTATGAACAGATTTAACTGACTGCAATTTAAAATTCACATTTCCAGTTACGGTTTCTTTCCAGTATTCACGGAAGCTCTGGAGAACTTACTATGCTAATTATTTCCTAATTTTGTCAACAGATATAGACTGGAAATCAAGGGCCCTGAGGCTCCAGTTACGTTCACGTGGCGTGTGCCCCCCGACACAGCAGGTTAGGTTCCAATTCCTAGGTGATGTAACTAGATGTTCAATGTAATCCCAAGTGATTGTTGGTCGGCGATACTAGTGCATTGATTTTGTGACACTTGTTTTAATACTTACGAACAAGGGTTTTCTATCTTTATCCCTTCCTCATCAACCCCATGTGGAGGTCAGAGGTCTTCACTATCCCCTGAAACTAAATTTACCCTCATGTGATTTTTCAGTTTAGTGTTGTTCCCTGCTTTGAAATGTTGGTATAACATTCAAGAGTATAATGTACTCGGTTTGAAACGTGAAAAATGTCTATTCTTTTAATTATCTCCATTTTCTTCACACAATAATGGATCTATCAACAGGAAGTAACCCCCGACAAAGGGAAAGCATGAGGCTTCATAAGACACTAGAGTAGCGTGAGAAAATTAGTTATACACCAGAGAGCCCAGCGAAAACAACAACATTACTGCCTACAAGCGGGCAAGATTTTCACAACGACATAATGTGATCACGGAACAATCTCCGTGCACTGCCATAACTGGAACAAAAACGGCTCTTTCATGTGCAGAAATCATTACGCTCGTTTCCACAGGCGCTCATCAACCACGGTCTAAAAGCCTAAATGATGTTCTGACTCAACTAGCTAAGGGGAGCCCTCCAGTTCCTCAAGTCAACGTTCTCTTCGCTGGTTCCCTACGCTTGAGCTTTCTACGTTCCAGTTCTTTGCGTTCAAGCTCTTTGCGTTCAAAACTTTGGAACGACTGCCGAAGATACTTGAGTCAACAGTATATGGGGTACACGAATAGAAAGTTTGTAAATCTTGCCTGTTTACCTTGGAGTGAATCACTACAAACGAGTACCGTGACGAGGCTAGCTTTCATTGACCAATGAGCAAACAGGACAGAATAAGTGAATACAGCGACGAGGCTAGGCCCCATTACGACCAGAAGCACAACATTAACCAATGAGCGGTCACGCTCAGGCGGCAGACCACGGCCAACCGCCGCTGGCAGGCATAACAAGGCTGTAACGCTCAGTGTCACGGACTCTTTACCAAGCACTTCTAAAGTCAACATCTCCACCAAGAACTCTCATAACCTGAAGAAATCAACTTACAGCCAACAGCAGAGCAAAGAAAGCAGAAACCAGCCATTCTGTTTGCGGACAGGATGGGCTCAAACAACATACGCACTAACGAGAAGTGCACGTACTCCAAGTCGCTACGCGCTCCAACTCTATACGCCCCGGCACCCTGCCGGCAAGATGTCAGTACACCAGTATTCGACATCAAGACGTGTGCAACGAAGAACCAAGAACTAATATCATATTCACTTGTCTAAATACAAACTGTTAAACTCATCCTGCCTTTAATTGCCTTTTCTCCTATTGGGCTCCTCGACAGTCCCTTATGCCCTCAGGCGCTCACTCCGAGTAAGACACAACATAAAGATATTCAATGTTTGTTTGGAGATAAGAGATGTTTGAGGGTTGGGACTGAAGAGTGATTATTACAGAGAGATCACTATAACTTCCTCTACTTAGAAATAAATAAAAGCATATCCATAACGAATACCATTTCGTATTTCACATCCATGCTGAGAAGCATGCACACATCGAACGATGATTTTAATTTTTTTTAATCCGCATCTAATTCTTTTAATTCGTTATCTTTAGTGCTATGTCGTATTTTTATAAAAACTTGTTGTTTCTGTCGAAACTGTAAAATTTACTCATGTATGAATAGTGTAAATCAAATGTACATCATCAGTGTCTCGAAGTTTACTTTTTTAAATTAATAAACTCGCTAATTCATTGATAAATGTGTACTAAATGTTGCTTGCTGTTCCCTGTGTGACGGCAGAACTGAAGTACAACTTCATTCCCGGTCACAGCTACGAGGTGCGGGCCTTCGTGGACACTTCAACTGGATCCGCTCACGCCGTCTACAATCTCCGTATCCCACACACGCAATTAGTCTTCCCCTGCCTCGACAAGTGTGAGTGGGGGACTTGAAGTGGGGAGT
>VCRD01003397.1:22234-56692 GCA_006783055.1 Trinorchestia longiramus | reverse complement strand
TGTGTGTGTGTGTGTTTGTGTGTGGATCTACATGTTGTTGGTACCTCACTAAATGCTCATCGCGAACCAAGTTCCCTCAGCATTATAGTGACATTACTTCACGATTTCCATGCATCACCACCAGTACAGTATCATCTCACCATCCCATCACTATCACCACCGTATCCTGTTACCATCCATCACAGTATCATGCCACAATCACCAACTCACCACTACTACGCTAGCATCACAGTATCACGCCACAATCACCACCTCACCACTACTACGCCAACATCACAGTATCATGCCACAATCACCACCTCACCACTACTACGCCAACATCACAGTTTCATGCCACAATCACCACCAGGCTTCATCAGCATAATCAGTTACCAGTGCACCATAGAAGGTAGACCTGGACTCCCTCATTCCTTGTGTTCCAAAATTCTAGGGCGGCTGCACTGAGAAAGAATGTTTGTTTTTCTCGAAGCTTCTATGCAGGGGAAAGCCACCGACAAAAGGGGACCCTCTCGGGAATGGGAATCAAGAGCCTTGGAATCGCTCGAGAATCGAGGCAGCAGTGCTTCCTAAAGTCGTGTAATCGACACTGAGATGCGTAATACGTTGCACCGCTTTAGGTTCACTTGTTCATATCATTTAGGAATCGAATCTTGCCCGGAATCTGCATGGAAATCGAAACCTTTGGAAAGCAAATTCCCGGAACAGGCTCCACAAAAACTCTTGGCTGATCAAATATCGTTCGGTGAGAGGCCTACCAATTTTTGCTGTCAAATTGAAAAAAAAATTATTCAAATCAATGCGTGAGAATTTTTGTGAGTGTCTGGAAGCCGTTGAATGCTTTGGGAGTGTAATTCTTACTTCAGCCAATAAAATCTTTGTTAAAATGGGCAAGCACAGTCCTTCTTGTAATTTCTTCGCACCAAGGTACACGGCGGCGCATAAGAAACACCCTTTTTAGAAATTATTAATTAATTAAATAATTAATTAATAATAATGTATTGAATAATTAATTTCATACTTAATTATTAGTTAAAGTGTGATATCTGCTCTATCGCTTACAGTTGTTGCTATCGCTCTACCTTTGACTCTTTGTGACCAGTTACGTTCAAAGGACAACATTCTTAACGTAATGCAAAGCAGATTTGTGTAGTGGTAGTCTTTTAGCGGGGACCATTCCTCTTGTAGGGGTACGGGGGGGGATTGTAGGGTGGCACCTGAACCTGCATTGGAGAATGCAAAACAAGTCCCTTGCCTTCTAGGCTCTCAGCTTCACCATGCTTATTGGTGATGTGTTGCAGTTCATTTAACGGAAGGATTCGAAATCACGTAATAAACTTCAACCCCTTCATTTTAAGAGCTAATTTTTCAACTCAAGTATTGCTGCATACCATGTACTTCAAAGAAAACATTTTTTACTCTGAACATATCGAAAATTTGTAATCCACTTTGCGTAGTCTTTTTCGTTTGTTTATTTTAGTTCTCATTTTCATTTAAAATAAAAAGCACGATCAGTCAAGACTCTCGGTCAGCAGCAACATTACAATGTAAAATTACTTCGCCTAATTTTTTGTTTGATTTCAATAAAAAATCAAATTACAGCCCTCACAGCGTTCAATCCAAGCTTTCTCCTTCTTTGATGGCTGAATTCAGTGTTAACACGTTAAGTGCGGTTGCCTAGCCGGTGCAAATCTTTACTTTGTACATACAGTCACTAGAAAGCTTTGAAAAATTACAGAACCTAACCTTAGTGACCACCGGTGGGTCACTTCGCACTTAACGTGTTAATGTATATAACTGATAATTATGCAAACTTATTTTAAGTGGAAAGTTGGAAGGAAATAATAAGTTGAAATCCAAGATCCAGAACACAGGCCATCAAGTTGCACCTCCATTGGTCTTAGTTTTGCTAGTTCTTAGCTGAGGCGGTGGACTAACATTGTACTCGAAAAGCTGCTCTACAGGACTTGTTATATGCTCCTAGTCATTAGAGGTGTCTAGGTCTTAAGAATGAGGTCATGACCTAAGTAGTGATAAAGAAAACAAGATCAATACATAATGTTGTACTTTAATAAAATTCTTGCCAATTGTTATTGTTCTTGCAAGCATAAAGGGGATCAGCGTCGTCCAGGGGCAGGAGCGCTGCTCTTATTCCTCAGTGTCAGGTGCTTTCAAAAGAGCGTGCATCCTGCTGAGGAGCTTAAAGCCCACAGATTTTTACGGTTGGTCTGATTTTTCATCAAGACCTTGAAGATAATTCCCTCAAAAATGTATTACACGCGCAGAATTTTCCTGTGCTTGAAATGCCTACGTTTGGCTACAGGGTTTGTGAACGCTGGCTCAGACTCCTCTGTCGCTTCTGTGTGACAGGATCACTGACATACACACGCTTTTGTCGCACTGGAAAATTCTGTCGAAAATAATATACCCTGCGTTTTCGTTCACTGAGACTCTTGCACACTTCTTTTTGTGCCGAACTACGTTCATTCATGGGGAGCAAAGTGGTACCGCTATTTCTTCTTGATCACTTGCACTATTTATTAATTATTAAATAGTATTTGAGTGCTTATGATACACACCAACGTTTATCAAAACGGTGATTTTAATGTATCCTTTAGCAGAGCACTTTGAACCTAACTTCTTATTGACAAAATATTATTTGTACAAGTAATCTTCTCTGAAGTTTGATCCAACCATTTTGCTTTTTACGATTTAATTTTACCGTGTTTACGTTTGATTCTCAAGATAGTGATGGTCGGAGTTATTAATAAATTTATTGATCCCCACGCCTTACATGGCTTGTCACTGCCGGTCCTAAGCAGTGACTTGCCACTTCTAACTCAAGTCTAAGTAATCAGGCAACCATGCAAGGCCTTTGGTCATGTGGTCAAATGTTTGTCTTTTTAGAGAGACATGCATGTACGTTGAAAATGTACACGACAAAGATTCAAATCAAAGTGCATACGCATTGTAATAGGAATCCAACTCGTTTGCTCAGAGATACACACACTTCTTTCAGCACTTATTCGTACAGCCCTTAATGCCCTTAATGTACAGCCCTTAATGCCCTTAATGTACAGCCTTTATGCCACAAATCTTAACTACGACCTCGACTCCAAATTACGTCTCTCATGTATTCTTTTGTTTTTCCTCTGGAGCTGTGCATCTCATTTCCCAAAGCCAGCCTCCACTCGCAATGATTTTATAAGAATTGTACTTGTTTCAACGTCAGTTGAAATTGCTTTCAGATTCAATTAATTCATTTCGCAACCGTGTGAAAACATAATTATGATAATGGGCCTAAAGCAAGTTGAAAAAGCAACTAACGAAAAACTTTTTCAGAATGATGTAGAAACTTTCGAGTGGTCTGATCGATCTCTATACCTGCTTTCTAAACAAAATTTGCGGTGCATTTAAACCACAACTATCAACGATTCCAATGTGAGTTATAGAGAACAATGAGAATAAATACCATGGGGACAAAACAGGTGTAACAAAAAATTAGTGAATAACTATAGATAGAGAGGCAAGCTGTAATAAATGATACAAGCGACTCAGTTATTATGTATAAAAAATTAATTTGTACGAATTGATTTTCACCATTTTCTCAAAAATTCAATTTTATGAAAATCGATTATTTTTCTTTTTTCTCATGTAGTAATCTACTCTCCTTAAATATACATTTTGTAATTTTATGGAGCTTTATTGTGTGAAAATCTGTTAAAATTCACTTTAGTAAGTGTACGCATAGCTATTTCCTGTTTCTTCGATCATACGAGGATAATGTATTCATTCATCGTTTGGCTTGGATTCTTGTAGAATAGGTATTTAAATTTTGGGAGTTATGCCCGTAGATTTTATTCACTAGTGTTATTTTACATTTATATAATTTCACGCGCCGTTTCTTGAAAATTGAACGAGTACAAATGCATTTATTTATTCAAAATATCATGGTAAACTGCCTGTACCATGGGGTGCTTTGAAGAGTCAGGGGGAGGAGGGAGGAAAGCATCGCACATTTTAGGGCGATATCGAGGTCCGCGAAGACGGCTTATTCTTGTCAAATATTCGAAACATTCTGCCGAAAGTTTTATTCACGGAACTTTCAACGGATCCTAATCTTGTTGACGTTTCGGGACAGAGCAAGGCATCTGGGGAATGCTGGGGAATGTGGTGGGGTAGGGAGAAAAAGGAGGAAGAAAAGGTCAGCTAAGAAAGTGAAAGGAATTTTTGGAAGATCTAAGGGCACAAAAAAGGCCACTGATTTTATTTTAATATCTGACAGTAAACAAGTCGAGGCTATTCCAACTTTTACCACCTTAAATACTATATTTATTTCATCAGTGGACTAAAAATGTTAGAATGTACATAAATACATGTTTTAGAACATTTTTTCTGCAGTTTATTGAGGTAAAATATCTAAAAACACACAAAATATCTCCATGTCTTTTGAGTCTTATTTTTTACCACATAGAATGCCGAAAAACAGCACAAACTATTAAATGTGTTAGACTAACATAGGGTAGTGAAAATTTACTCGTTCTTTCCTCGTGTAGGAAATAATCGGTGCTGATTCTCTACTTTATAATTTCATTTCACAATTGAGATACAATTGAATCGGAAATTTTTTTTCACGGAAGTCATATTGATTTGAGACTCAACATACAAAAATACTCACTATGTTAATTATCGATCGACAGTTTTTTGAGCAATTATGTACTCTTCCGTAGGAAGTTCCTTAACAACGTAAATTCAGCACTGCTGTTCGACGCTTCTTCTTGTCTATAGAAAATCTTTAGACCTTCTATGTTCCCTGTTCACACCAGGCTTCTGGGCTCGTGCTAACAACTGAAAGACGGTCGTTGAAGGGGATACCCAATGTCACAATCACAATGCTGTTCTCTCCTCTCATAATCTCTTTTGTGTCTGAAATTCTTGAGCTCCTACGACCTTTTGTCTGCCTGCTTCTGTAGCGAACGCGTGAACAGAATTCTGCGATGCCGCTCTGATGTTCTAAAGCAGAAAGGATTCAGCCAGCTTTTTTGCATTAGTTTGATGTGTGTGATGATTCGAAGAGTTCTCACTTAAGTTTCGGCTTGATTCACACATTTAAATCCAACCCTTATTTGGGTTCTTTGTTTTATCTTCATAGCTTAAGAACACAACTTTTCTCTTCATCTTCGCTTCATCACACGTATGTTATCTCTCTTTTCATCCATTTCTGTTTTTCTCCTTATATTGTTAACTTAACTCTTCATTTCTCGTAGAATTCCATGTAATTACGAAATTCTGGTTATATAAAATTTTTTCTGGTTATATAAAAAATGTACTCACCTTTTAACCGTTGCTAACATGCTGTCTTCTTTGTGTTGCAGGTGTGAGGTTCGAACCTTTGCAAACATGATTCTTTAATCACATTTAATCATGTTCGCAAAGGTTCGAACCTCACACCTGCAACACAAAGAAGACAGCATGTTAGCAACGGTTAAAGGTGAGTACATTTTTTTGAGACACCCTGTATTTCTGTTTCACATTGTTTATCTTTTTTAACCCGTCAGTGTTAAAGTGAAGCTCTTTCATTCCCATTATGTATCTTTTTTAACCGTCAGTGTTAGAGTAAAGCTCTCTCAGTTGAATTTCTCGCGTACTCTGATTCATCAATTCTAAATATGAAAATTCTCCCCCGCTCTCATGTCTGCGCCATCCCTTCTTCGTGTTCTTATAAAGGCCCTCCCTAAAAATTATACCGAAGCAACATCTGCGCCGGATAACTCTGTTGCTTTTGTAAATCTTCCCCTGCCACCTCCTCTCCTCCCTGCCACCAGCATCCCTGTCCCGCTCCTGTATTCGCAAATGTTCAATTCATTTCTATGTAGCAATGCTCCTACCTCACAGGTTTCGCTTTCGTAATAACTGGTGTTTATATTGTTAATGCTGGTATTTCCTAGTGTATCAACGACGTTCATCAGACCTTAATCATCTACTACGTTTTTTCAAATTTTTACTCTATATCATATTTTGCCTCCTTTGTATAAGTGAGAACGTCGACTCTCGCCACAGAGGACTTTTTGTGTAACTCATTTGCTCAAGAAAGCTCAAGAAGTCCTTGTTTGTATCTTCCTATGTCTGTCTGTACTAGGTGGAATACTAGTGCGTTACGGAAGTTTTTATGTCATTTACCAGTTTGGAATATGAATCGTGCAATTACATTAGACTCAAGGCTTAGTGGGCGGTAACTTTAAAATAGTTACGTATAGTATTTCTTCATAAAATACTCATACTGATTTCAGTAATTAACACAGGAAGAATGGGAACTGCATGAAACTGTTTAAATAGTGAAATAATGAAAGATATTTTTGACGGGTGTCGGGTTGCAGCAAACGAGTGTGCATGTTGTTGTGCTTTGAAAGCTTTAAAGATTGCGGCTGTGACATTACTGACAAGCTTCGCTCTGAAATACCCTTTACTATGAACGTCCTACCATTGTATCGCATCTACGTCAATTAGCACCTCAATGTTAGTGCATAAATTTGATTTAGCATATTTAACTATTCCCTAATATTTCAAGTAAACTGGAAAAACATGCTTAAGTGGGTATGAAGTCTCCAGATAAGCTTGCGTTTGACAACCGAAACATTGGTTTATAACCTGCAGGTAGAGGTAAAACGTATTTAAAAATACTACAAAATACACCAGGAATTGCACCAAGAATTACCTTCTGAACATAATCATATTTTGCTGGACCTGATTTATTGAAATTGCAACCGCATAGTCAGAACATTTTATTCCCGTTCCGGTCTTAACAGCACACGCTCTGCATTGCAGAACACCATTGCATCAGCAGTTGCATACTTCTAGTGCTGATCAACCAGAATCAAAAGGACGAAATTTCTAATCTCAACACTAAGCAACCAATGTTTGCATTCTATCTGGAAGTACGAACGTCCCCCATCCCTCTTCCCGTTACGCATCTTTCGTATCTATAACGTCATCCACAGGTATTGATACTGATGTGTGTTGGTTTTACTTCTGCAATTCGGTCATACTTATGAAAAAATCCTGACAGCCTTTCAGATTGCTAAGCCCCATCGGGATATAATAGAAAAACTTGGCGCTGTTCATTTGACATATAAAAGTTGGACTTTCATCCCAGCGCTGAGTCTGTGTGACAAGTTCCCAAATCCTTTTTTCAGGGCGCTGTATCGAACCAAATCTTCGTCTTGCCAAATATCGTTCAGCTCTGAATTTGGCAGCAAAGAAGGTTGTCATAAGCTTTGTTTGAGACACAGATCTTCAGAGCGAATACTAATAGGGAAGTCTCGTAGCGCGTCGTCTCATGTCGGTCTTAACGTCCGCTCTAAGGACTTTGTCTGAGGAGCATAACAAGGCTCAGATCCAGCTGCCAAAATGTGTCGGTCACCACCTTTAGCGAGCCAAGGCTTTGCTCTGCAGTGCCAGCGTACATGTTTATCATGAAGTTCCCAAAGTCGGCAGCAAAACAAAAGCCCAAATCCTGAAATCCCTCGAAGTTATCGTGCCTCATAGGATTTTCTCCCGTGAGAGTTTAGCTTTTTTCTATCTCTTCAGCTCTGATGGGATTTTCCTGGTGATATTTTTTTCTTTTGTATACTGTGCTTACGTAGCTGTTATCCTAGAAATAAGCTTTCTAAACTTCTAACAAATTAAATAATTTTAAGAAGTTTTAGTCGTTAATTACTTCTTTGAGTATTATACCTCTTGAACTCAGATTCTGGTGACCTTTCTTTCTTGCACGCTCGCAGCCTCGTTACTTAAAAGATTTCTTTCTCCGTAATGGTCTTAGTTGAAGAGTTTATAAAAGAAATTGGATGGTATGATACCAGTGCACTATCCTGCTTCCACGCTCACTTTTCTGTGCACGTTAATTGATACTCTTAATGCTGTACATGTTAACTGATACTCTTAATTAACCATCACATGTTTCTTCAAGTTGTGTCGTTACTTTTTTTATCATGCCACATTTGGCGTCAATGTATGCTGCAGTCAACTCCTCACACTTCATGTCATTCTATTGCCCTACAATATGCGTCATGCTACGCTACTCCCCTACAATATGCGTCATGCTACGCTACTCCCCTACAATATGCGTCACGCTACGCTACTCCCCTACAATATGCGTCATGCTACGCTACTCCCCTACAATATGCGTCATGCTATGCTACTCCCCTACAATATGCGTCATGCTACGCTACTCCCCTACAATATGCGTCATGCTACGCTATGCCCCTACAATGATGCTACACCTCAGCGCTGACTCACTCCACCGCCAGCAACAGAGCACTGCTCCGCTCCAGTACGCCTCTGCTCCAGTACGCCTCTGCTCCAGTACGCCTCTGCTCCAGTACGCCTCTGCTCCAGTACGCCTCTGCTCCAGTACGCCTCTGCTCCAGTACGCCTCTGCTCCAGTACGCCTCTGCTCCAGTACGCCTCTGCTCCAGTACGCCTCTGCTTCAGTACGCCTCTGCTCCAGTACGCCTCTGCTTCAGTGCTCGTGTAGCAAAGCTAGGCAAGGCTTGAAGCAAATGACTGGGGAAAAGAAAATATACCCATGAGGTAGCTGATACATAAATACTTTACTAGGAGTTAGCATGGTCTACATATAGGGGCTTCTAGAAAAAAAAGGATATATATATGCACTTGTTGCTTAAATTACTTCTATTGGAAATTGTCTAAAGTTGAATACTTATTTTATTTTAGATTCCACGCAAACAGATCATGTAATTAATTCAGTTGGATGCAAAATAGTATATCATTACAATTTCTAGTCAAATGTTCAATCATCAATGAACGCAGTCTGTTCTGCTTCGTCTAAAACTGAGGTCCACGCGCAGTTTTCCGGATAACGGAAATTCAGAGTTGGTGAAGCTGTTTCCCAATTTTGAAGTTATTTGTTTGTATGTAGGGGCATTTGTTTTTTTATAAGATTATTTGTTTACTTTTAAGGTTATTTACTCATTTTGGGGCTATTTCCTTGTTTATAAGCTATTTGTTGGTGAAACTATTCGTTGATCAAAGTTGCTGCCACTTCCTCTCCCTCTTCAAGTCCTACTTAAAATTTCACAAGTCCCACTTCAAGTTCAAACCAAGTCCCAATTCAAGCTCAACGTTCAACTTGCAATTGAGTTTTTGTGTCGTTATGACAACACTTCCATGAAGTCCGTGAAGGAGCATTGCTCTCAAGGAGATATAGCGACATCTGCTTGCGAAGTCGTGTACGCGAATTGTGATGCCTGTGGTAAGCACGATTGTGGCTTGAAAGTGGTGTTTCTTGAAACCATTGTTGTTACTGTAACAGCATTTTTAGTATTCAAACCGTAAGTGTAACTTTCAGAACATTTCATTAGTTATTACATAATACATTTCATTACTATTCGAAAGTAAAACAGCTGTAATTTGAAAGAAACAGTTGGTTCTGTTGTCCAGCCATGACGCTGTGCTCCTCATTTTCACTTGCAATCATGTAATGCTCAATGACAACTTTGACCATTTCATAACCCAGATAAGTATGGGTAATTATGTATAGAATGTACACTTCATAATATGATCAGTGTTGAATGTGTGATTTTTGTAACTCTAATGAAACAATGGGGTATGCAGCGTCTAGACACCCAGGCAGTATCGAGGCTCATGTTCAAGGGTTCTCTGCAAACACGTCGTGTTCTCAGCGAGCAATTTCTGGTAATTCTGTGGTCCACTTTTTTCCTTGAGTGAGGTTGGTATTATGACTACGTCTTTTGTGTAGATGAAAAGGATGTCTATTTTCGTCTAAGTTTAAATTTTTTCCAAAAACGCCTATTTGTTCGACGGAATATATGGAAATATTTCATGAACATGACATGAATATTTCCCACGACTGATCCATTTACGTCTGTGACGATAAACATGCGTCATGTGTGCTAGAAATTTTTTACATGTATTCACCCACAAACCATATTCACTCTTACCAGCACATGTTTGAAACTAGATATCAGTTCGCAACACGTAATGAAAAGAAGGAACGCGCGCAAGACAATGGAAATCATTTTAACATAGAGGGTAAATCCTCGCGTTCAGAACAGTTTAAATTACATTCCAACTTAGATAATCTTTTCTCCATCGCTCAAAAAGTTTTAAAAACAAGCCAGCCAATTTAGCCGCTGCGTTTGTACACATAGTGAGCGGCACACGTCGGTGAGATAAGGCTTGTATTTCAAATAAAATTCAAAATGAACCTTTGCCATAGAGATTGTGAGTTGAAATTTTTAACCAGTACTTTTTATGCGTAAGTTCTGCGCATATCTTGAGAAGTGCTTTCATAATTTTATGGATTTATGACACTATAATTCAAGGAACTGATATTATGTTCCATTATAGATATTTTATGTTTGAAATTAATCTAATCCGTCCAGCACTGGCCCCTGCGAGCTGTTATGTTATTGCAAGTATTTTATTTCCAAACTAGTCGTGTGATCGTCCGTGTGATCTTGAACGCCAGCTCTATTGCCCATTTATCGTTGTTCAGTTGGTCATCTGCAGCGTACAAGGTTTCTTGATTGTGAAAACGGAGTCGTCCAATAATATAGGTCGCGCAAGCAACAGGCCTAGAGTTCCTTCCCGAACAATCTACGCGTTCTACAATAATCCCTGCCTTGTAAGACTAATGAAAAAATTGACGTATTGCGCTGGCTGTATGTAATATTCGTTTTTCCTTATCGAATAGTAAGATAGAATGAATATATTCCTTAAGATAGGAAACAAGCCTTAGTTCTTTTTTCCCACCGTGGGTAAGTAAATCAGATTGAAATTTTGAGTTCGGCTTCGCGTTTGAAGGCAGCAATAATTTAAGCAAATGCGACTGTCAGCTTTGAACGCCTGTAATTTTGCTCCCTAAATTTCAATAAGAAGAAAAGTATTTGCATGATGGCAGGAAATGGGATTGATATAATTTACCCCTATACTTGAATGCTGTTTATTCAATAATCGTCCATTTACATGTTGCTGCAGCATTTAGCACTCCAATGATACAGCATTTGGGATTCAAGCAAGTGTCCTTCAGTAACGAAATGCATACATTTGAATGAGGGAAACTGCATCAAAGTGGAGCATTTGCGTTACATCTTTTGCATTCTTAGTATTTTTGTTGTATACGAAACTTTTTCGTGAGAGGTCAGCTTCATGGGCCTACACTTGTATGGTGCTACTATTGTACTTTGTGAATACTCTCGGCATAGCTAAATTTTTTTTTTTGCATGTACTGTCTATATACATAAGCCATGCAGGCTCATTTTCATCGCTCATTTTTCACTAAGATAAAATAATCTGTTCAAAATATATTGTTTTGAGTAAACATTCTAAACAGTCGTCCCCATGCATAATTATTATATACTAGTGTGTATTCTCGTTAAAAATAATGGGTTTTAATATCATGCATTTGAAGAAATAACTTAAAGCAACAGATTGTGAGATGTAATCAGAAAGTCTACGGATTTAACTCCAGCAGTTGAGAATTTATATATCAGAAAGTCGACGGATTTAACTACTGGTATTTAAGAGACTCCCATTGTAATAACAGAAAAAATTACGCGCAAGAGATATATATAAATTTATTTATTTAGGAAGACACCTGGTGTTATATTATACAGTGTTGATAGGTCGTTGAGATCTGGCAGAGCAGGTTACAGAGTGTCAATGAGTCAAATTTGCTCTAGTTCTACTGCTGGTGCAGCCCTCGGCTCATGTCTTTTGTGTGCATATTCCAGCGCTTTACATAGTGGAAACTAATCCTTCAGTAAAATGATTAGCAAAGTGTCCGGTAATTATCATACTTTGTTGAACTTATGGAGTCCCTAAGAAATTGTATTCGCCCAACAGATTTTAGGTTTAACGTGGAAACGCAAGTAAGATTAATGAATTTTGTATTTTATACAAAATCTTCCTGACTCAATGATCTTCGTCACTGTTGCCCAAGTCTTAAGGTCATGGTTTGGGGACGGCCTGTAGAGACGAGCGTAATTATCATAGTTCTGAAGACGAAAGGCCCGTTCTTGTTCCACTGATGTTTCCGTACAGTTGTAGCGGTTGTGGTTACGAAGTCCGGCGCTCGTTCCGTTGTGAGCTTTTGCAGTGCACAGGGCCTGCCTGCTGGCGACAACTAATGTACTTAGCAGTTGCCTTAGTTCTGTCTGCTTGGTATTTGATACCTTCATAATACTGTTGTATCTTATAAAGCCTAGTGGTTCCAGTCTGAAGAGGGTTGGTTCTGGTAGCTGGATTACTTATTACAGTTGGAGGTAGCAACACGCTACACCACTGCACTACAATTCATTTGATATGTGACGGCTAATTTTAGTTTTAACGGTTATTTTATTTGGCGGATTCGATCATAGCGACAAACTCGTTTATACCGATATGGGCTGAACATAGAAAGGAATAAAATTCCTGTTCTATGTTTAGAAGTCTACTCTTATGCTGTACTCGCTTTATTCATTGGACTATTATTATTGAATATAAAACAACTTCACGATCTCGTCTTTGTTCGGATTAAAGTTTAACTCTTGACCACTCTTCGTTTTTGCTACGTCGCAAGAACACGCAAAAAAGAACTGAAAGCGCTTCACGTCGCTCAACAGCTGAACAGGCGACAAGAAATATCGTAATATGCAGATGAGAAGCCAGCTTCTCTTGCTCACAATCGACTGCTATTTCTTCACTGTTCGATGTTCTGGCGAATGTTTAGACTTTAGGATATGATGTTCCCAGACGTCTCCGTTGAGCTCTAGATATATCAGTGATGTTTATGCCATATAGAGTAGTAAACTCCTCCTTTTCACTGAAGTGAGCATCATTTGCAGACAAATCTTTTAAGTGGGCCTAATCTTTTATGCTTTTAATTAAATTTTAAAGCCACATGCGTTGTGGACGAACTTGTATATAAAACATTGTTTTAAATTGTGAGAGAAAGCTCGACATATCTAGTTGTTAGCATTTCGTGAAATGCGTCATGAACTTTTTTATGAATGTATTTCACTTTTAAGCATCAGCTTCATAATTCCGTTTGTCTTTCTTTAGAACTGAAATTGATGCAACTGTATGAACTGTAGCTAGACTTAAACGCCTGATAACCTATGTGGCTGGACTGGGCATCGTAACCAGCATGAAGTCTTGTGATGTCAGCCTTGCTCTGGTCATGTCAGCCCCGTTCTGGTCATGTCAGCCTTGCTCTGGTCATGTCAGACCTGCTCTGGTCATGTCAGCCTTGCTCTGGTCATGTCAGCCTTGTTCTGGTCATGTCAGCCCTACTCTGGTCATGTCAGCCCTACTCTGGTCATGTCAGCCCCACTCCGGTCATGTCAGCCCCGTTCTGGTCATCTCAGCCTTGCTCTGGTCATGTCAGCGCCGCTCTGGTCATGTCAGACCTACTCTGGTCATGTCTGCCTTGCTCTGGTCATGTCAGCCTTGCTCTGGTCATGTAGCCTTGCTGTGGTCATGTAGCCTTGCTCTGGTCATGTAGCCTTGCTCTGGTCATGTAGCCTTGCTCCGGTCATGTAGCCTTGCTCCGGTCATGTAGCCTTGCTCTGGTCATTGCAGGCAGAGCAAAGTCTCACTCTGGGTAGCCTCAACTCACAGAGTGAGAAGAATTATCGCTGGATGAACCATCTGACGTTGCCAAGCATTATCGTAATGGGCAATAAAAATGATGCAATGGCACCCGAGGCATCATTGATATGTGGCTCCCCTGATCCCTAGATTTATTTGTCGCAGTTCCCGCTCAAATAAATCGCGAATGTTTTGTACACGCTGTGTTGGGGAGGACGTTTTTCTGCTCTTTTGAGTCTAGGGACTGCAAAGCTTTTAATGCTTTGTGGACACTACACTTCGCAGCTAATCGTGTTATTGAATGCAATTCTGAAGCCCTGTGTTTCTCATTCGTTCAGTCACGTAGAGCAAGATGTAGTTTACGTTGGACAAGATTCATTGCGGGAATATGACTCGTTTTTGAGATGATCAGAATCTCCGGCCTCGTAACCTTGGTTTTCCTGCTTTCTGTTTCATGTGTTTTAGCTTTGCATTGATGGTTTTAGCATTACTGGCGAACGGCCTACTGGAAAATTTCTTTATGCTGAATATCATCCGCTTTGTAACCTCATTAGCCAAAAAAATTATTTGCCAAAGATACAAGGATATGTGTATCATGTCAAAGTGCTAAAGTTGTTTGTCCTCTATTGTGGTGGACTTGACTAACCAACCGTCACATATTTCCTTGTTATAAATTTGCAGCATAAATTCGTGCTTGAATATAACTCAATGCATATGTATTTGCTCTGCGACGGCATACATAACACGCATCACCTGTTGCCCTTATTCCTACCTCACTACAGTCACTGCAAAAAAATAAAGCGTCTGCAAATGATCGGGCAAATGTTGTCGGGTTTTACCTCGTAGATTCAAAGCTTCCTGGTGAGTTTTAAGACTGAGAATACGTACTTTTGTCAGTCATGTCGGTGCTACACCCCTACGACAGCGATGTCTGACAAACATTACTAATTTTTTTAGCGTGTTTATGGTCAGTTGAGGTGAACTTCCTCAACCACACAATGGCAGGTAAGTTGCATACTGTTCTTTCCAAAGAAGCGCTCTCAGTACTTGCGCCAGTTACTAAGCAGGTGAAGGTTACACACAAAACGCGTAAAAGAAACACAGCGGTCTCAAGTTTTCTAAGTAAAACAATTGAGATTGTAAACAGTTTCGCCTAGGGAAAAAATTCATCGTCTGTGAAATCATACAGAAAAAGCGATCAAAAATACAGAACATTTCCGAACACTAGATTTTTCTCATCTAATGGAAAATGCTAATTTATAATGCGCAGGTCATGATGCCATCAATTTAATGTCCATGAGACTTGCCTCAGAACAACGGCTGGTGCATCGAACCCTTGATTTGAAGGCTCGTCAACACGTCAGTCTTGTGCTGTTGTCTGCGCTGTCATCAGTCACTCAATGACTGATCACGTAAAAAGTATGACCCTGCTTTAATTCTTTTACCTCTTATTAGGGTCAGAAAAATAAAATATATTTTTTCTCAAAACACAACATAATAATGTGTTAACTAGCCAACATTAATGTGCATATTGAAGGATGTAAGTGGTTGAGAGACTGTATAATGTCAACAGTCGAAATTATTCTTTAATTTTGTTTAGTCAGCGACAGGTATTAAATTTATCGTTAGTTAAAATGTGCTAAACATTTCCAGGAATGTCACAGAGAGATGACAAAGACGAGCCATCTAAACTGGGCACTCATGATTTTTTTTCAGCGGCAGAAATTTAAATTTATGTTGTTTATGTGTGAATCAATAATTAGTCGAAATTATTTTGAAAATAATAATTTGTTGTACTAAAAAGGTTTTGTCCTTTGAAAACTTAGAAGCTTGTACATGGTAATCGGCCTTGAAGAGAAGTGCAGGTCATGTAATTTGGCTGAGGTGTTCTCCCCGAACTCACTTGTCTAAATTGAGAATGTGTCTTTTTTTAATGAAATCAATTCGTTTTAATATAACGTTAGTACCCAGAACCGAACTTTCACATTTTCGAATAACATTTTTTGCTGACAGATGTGATTCCTTTATTTATAATTGAATTATTTACCGTATGAGCAAAGTACTAAAATATGCAATTAATTTTATACACAGGGTTAAATCATTTAATGCTGCGGCATTGAGTTGTGAGTTAATTCTTTTTACAATGCCAGTCATTTGTGGTACCTCAATGAAGGTGAGAATTTCAGAGCTCTGAGTACATCACAAAGCCCCTCAAGTTATGAATAAAATTTAAGCACCTACCATTTGAAGAAATTGAAGTCATTTTCTGTTTTTTTACTCTCTAGAGACTTGTGCTTATTTAGAGGTGAACTAAGCAAGCGGCAGGTGCGTGCGTCCACACACAGACTTCAAATGGAGCCTCGTTACAGCACAGACCTCCTGTGGAACTAACGTGTTCTCTTTCCTACTTCAAAGAGGTGTAACCGAATGAGTTACCATTATTTAATTTTTTATTTATAGGAGTGCAGTCGGTTTCTTTTTTATAATAAAATATTTTCAATGGTTTTATGAGTAACCGACAAATTTTGATGATCTGTGACGTATTGTTTTGTGAATCGCTATTTGCTGAGCAAATAGATGATGAGCTCTGAAGATCCTATCATGGGAAATGATCTCTTAATCTGCAAGACTCTCATCTCTTAATCTTGAGGTAATATCAAGTTCCAACTAAACGTATTCCATTCTCGTGTTATGGGTGCGTCATGAAAAAGTATGGACGAAAATACAGTAGTTCTCAAAAGCATTTTGAATCCCTGACTGGAACAATTTATTATTTTCAGAGATGTCGATATATGAGAAATGTCACTTGTTTAATGAGTCTGTCTCATAATTTATGGGCATAAGTTAAATGTTGACAGTGTTAGTGCTTTTCGTTCATCTTATTAATAATACCTAAGCAAACTTGTGCTCTAAAAAGATAATCAACTGTTCCAGTACCGCAATAAATTGAAGAGTTGCCTACCCATTTTTTACCAGGGATTTGTTGAGCCAATTGTTAAGACGAACAGTGAATTCCATTGTACTTCTTTCTCATTTTTTTAATTTCTCTACTGTGAAAGCGTTCCTCCCGTCGCACCGAGCAAATAATTTTTAGTTATGCGTCCACCAATTGACGTTTTTATTGGTTTACCTGAGTGGTTTTTGGCATATTTCCCTTGTATTAGAGTTTATCAATACTATTCTCGTAGTATTAACTTCAAATCCTCTTTCGATGAACGTCAAGATTATCTCCAATTAATGTCGTTGAGTTAATGATGTAAATGATTTTTATTTCTAAACATGTTGAAAGAGAAGCAGGTGAAGCAGAAGTACCTTACAAGTATTTTACTTTCGGTTTTTGGAGGTCGAGCGCATTCTGAGCGCAAGAAACATTGAACCACGTGTTAAAAGACTTCATTAATAGAGTATAGAACGCATTTCAAGAGACAAAGAGGGGAAATTATTTCACTAACCCCAATGTTTCTAAATTTATAAAAGAACCAAAGGAATGGGGGAAAATTTGAAACTGGGTAAACGTGTGGCCGTCCTGTAGTGACTGACCACTGGACGAGCCGTTAACGGTTCATTAACGGCCCGTTACGGCACCGTTAGGCAGCGAAGATAACGGCTGCGCTTCTCAATTTAACGGCGATGTACCACAAGCAGCGGTCAGCAGCGCTGACAGCAGCGGTCAGTAGTGCTGACAGCAGCAGTCAGTAGCGCTGACAGCAGCGGTCAGTAGTGCTGACAGCAGCAGTCAGTAGTGCTGACAGCAGCGGTCAGTGGTGCTGACAGCAGCGGTCAGTGGTGCTGACAGCAGCGGTCAGTAGTGCTGACAGCAGCGGTCAGTAGTGCTGACATCAGCGGTCAGTAGTGCTGACATCAGCGGTCAGTAGTGCCCCTTGCACTACATATTTAACATGACAGTCGTGTTTAGCTATGCAGCTCAGTTTGGTAAGACAAGAGGCGTGTTGTACAGAAGGTCTGGTGAAAGACGAAGATTAAAAACGTTTCCTTTGAACTTTTAGAGACTGCGTTTATTGTCAAACACGAAGCTGAAACTTGGAAACAAATTTCCTTGACACAGTTAGCTGCACAAACCATTGAGCCGCTAAACCCATTGGTCAAGGTTGGTAATCTCAAGGAATATTTTCCCCCTTGTGCTTATAGGGCTAAAGAATTCATTCTAGAATCTTTTACTGTCTTAGAGAGGGACAGTACAGAGATTATAGAATTTAACAATCAAAATCTGGTGCGATAAAATCTAATATTTCATCAGGCTTATTGCTGGACCAGAAGCTTTATTTTAGCAGTTTTGACCAGCGTTAGAATGAGAAAATGAACAATGAAACTAACTCGTGTGATCAATGCCATGGGCAATTAAATACGAATGAAGAAATATACATGATTTTTGTGACTTTATAGTGGGATTATAGACACAAAAGAATAGTCTTTTCTTCTGACGTTAATAATGAAAGTGAATTAAAACGTTCAACAAGACTCAAAATAAAACAGAGCAGACTACAGAAACACAAATTGCTACTTAGACTGCATTGGACTAGGGTAGTAGCCCAAGAATGGACCACTCGGGTAGTTCCTGTTGCTACATTGTATGACACCACAGAGTTGCTGTAACACAAGTTAGTTCAGAGCTGTAGTGCTTCACGCCAGGTTATTCTAGTGGAATAAAAGAAACGGGAAGCGCAGTAATAAACGTCTGAAATAATTTTGCGCAATCATATACATATATGTAACTATTCCACTATACAATAATGCACAGTTTGTTGCTTGCTTGCTTGGTCCGTCTCTCTGTCACGCTATTAAGGAGTTACATAGGAGGAAATTCGGTACGGTATACATGTATTGTAAGCATTGCATTGTGAATACCAAAGGCACATTCTTTAATGTTGAAACTACTTCACAAAGCCCGCGTCCACTGGCAAGTCAAACGAAAAAATTCAGTAAAAAACGTTTAAATTTTCCCGTGTGGATGCACTAGTCTACTTCTATAAATGGACAGTGTATCTCTGTCTCTCTCTCTATCTGTGTGACCGTCCATCCCATTTCTTTCCATCTATTTCTGGAAAAAATTATTGAACTGAAATTAGAACGGGTAAACAAGTATTTTAAGCATTGCATTGTAGATACCAAAGGCGCCGGATTACTAAAGGGTGGCCCATAAGGTACAGATCCTTTTTAAAAACATTATAACTATAAAACTGATAAACAAAGATAAGTGTTATCTGTAGTAGTATAGATACCCTAAAATAAACTTTAAAGTCCCTTCTTCAATATAAAAGTAACCTCATCTCTCTACTATTCCTAGTTTTATAGTTATAGCATTTTTAAAAGGGTCAGTACCTTATGGGCAACCCTATATAAAATACACCATTTTATCCCGATATTAACTTTTTTCTCCCATATGGTCATGTTATCGGTAGATAAGATACAGAATGGAAATTCGGTATAAATTCATGAAAAATATTTATTTAAAACACAATAATTCGTCGTAAATCTTTATAATCTTTTCGTCTTCATAATAATTTCAAATTAGTTAAATGTATCCACTGGAATTTCCACGGGAACCATCCAATCAATTTATAATACATGACTTCATTTTGATCAAAATTGTAAATTCATGGAATCGTTCAATGGTTGTTCACAGCTTTTTTTAATCTCAAGAGTACTGATTATGCTCCTGTATTATATATCAAATTTCAACTTTTTGTCTAATGGGAAGCTCGATTCAGCTTTTAAATAAAGGTTTTCAATGAAAAAATCAGAAAAATGTTGATTGCTGAAAGATGCTGACAGACGTGCACTACAGTACATCATGAAATGCTAACTCATCTGTAGATCTGGAGCGGACATGCAGATTACGTCCTCTTAATTAATTCTGAACCCTTTCATGTCATTTCCTAGTTAGATTATTTTTTCACTATCTCACTCTCCATACTGTAAAATATTTTTTGTCTACTTCCACATTGATACTTAAGTTCCCTAAGGATCTCTCGATGTTTTTCCAGCAAAGTATCTATGCTACCAAGCCAGCTTTCATCTCGTACCCAGTGCTGCCCGTACCATGATCTTGTAGTGCCTCTCACACTGATCACATCCCACTCTGGTCCAGCTCCTGACCTTGATGCACTCCTCACCTTCCCCTCACCTCACACCACACTCACCCTCACCTCATCCTTTCTTCACCCCATACTTCACTCATCCTCGCCTCGTCTTCCTCTCACCCCACACCACACACAACCTTGCCTCGCTCTCATCTCACCCCACTCATTCCCACCTATTCGTCCCCTCACCCCACACCACGCTCATTCTCCTCGTCTTCCCTTCACCTCATACCACACTCAACCTCGCCTCCTCCCCTCACCCCACACCTGCCCTCCATAAGCATCCATTAGGGCATTTCCGTGTGGCTTAGTTTTCAGTGCACCGCCTAGCAAATGTCTTCATAGCTAGCAACGTGTTATAATTTATAAGCCATTTTTACATTAATTCACTCAGAGGCTGCTGAATAGATCACCACATTTTAAATTACCTGTTTCAACTTCGTGATTTACTTTATTACTTCATTATGAAGTTTTGAAATTTATTCAGAATTAGTTGGATTAAACCCTGTCAAATGGTATTCTATAATATGCATTTATAATTGCCCCTGTGTTTTCTATTTAGATATATTAATTCACTGCCGTTTGTAGTTTGCTCTTCCAGAAAAGGAAAGCAAAGAAGATTACTTAGAACATGAATATTTTATCGGCCAAAATTAAAAAAACGTAAATAAATATTTGAAAAATTGACGTTTGACCATAAAGGTCATTTTTAACATCTGATAAAATAAAATAGATCATAAATACTCGGTAACCTAAGCACTCCGACAAATGGAAGAACTGTGGCACCGTGGAGGGTATTAAGTTGACCGATAACTTACAGTGCATATTATTTTTTCGATATTCTACATTACCATTACTGCAGAAAATCATTTTTTCCGTTTTTAACCAATTTTGGTGAATTTGAGTGAATAAAATGTTAAGGTTGCTATAGTTTCTCTGCTTCATTTAGTGATTTGTATTTGTTATGAGGTTTTTTAAAAAATGGGTGTTTGTATTCATGTTTCACGCACTTGGATTGGAAGAAAAGGTTCCAACACATTAAATCAACCTCAATCTTCATTTGTTTTGATTTATAAAAGTTTCGACTTTCATGGTCGAAAATCTACAGCCATTTTTCAACCAAATCTGCTCGAGCTCTTTCAACGACTTTGTTTTCGAGCATAGACTTCAATCGAGCTTCTCCAACAATATTTATAACCATATTGATCATACTGAGTGGTAGGTATAGTGGAAGCAAGCATGTGTTTTGCTTCACAGTTTTCTCGTCATTCAAATTCAGCAAAACATGAGCTCGTGTTTTTGAACTATGCATCCGCTATCACGGAGCACTTACTGGCTTATTGGATGAATAAAAAAATGAAACCAACGCCACATAATTTTACCTTTACAGCGACTGAGGTAAGCTGCTTACTAAAGCCGTCGTGCAAGCTACTGCTCACGAAGGTCCATCACGCCATAACTCCTAGCATTTATAATCTATGTTCAATACTTTGTTGCTGGTTGAGGTTTTCGCAGCTGGTGTTCAAATATTTCACTGCACATGAGATCTCAGAAAGCAATACAATGGATAGTATCATTACCTAATCTTTCCAATGTAAATGCATACATTCAGATTGCAAGTAAACATCACAACCAATTACAGAGCTTATATCTATTCAAATATGCACTCCTACTCCTCTCCCTCTTTCCTTTCATAACCAATTGAAATCGTCAGTTTCTTCTCCAAACCAAAAACTTTTTTACTCCTATACATATTTTTACATAACATCCATCTATTTCACCACCATTCTACTATCTTCCTCCAAATATGAACCATCTACTTGTCCGTACCTCCTTTTCTACTCCCCTCGCTTCCCAAACACATTTGCTGAGCTACTGCACTTCATATCCTGTATTTATTATTCTTGTTACACCTCCTGTAGTTAAATCTTCCTCGCCCCTCTCTCCCCTCATATCATTCTTCCCTCCCCAGCTGCTCCCACTTCCCCAGCGCCCTGCGCTCCTCCTGCGCCTACTGCTTCACTCTTTTCACTGAGTGTCCTATTCTTGCCCTCTAATGAAGGGTTTGCAGCCCCTTTGAAGAGGCAGCGTTTTGCTGCCTCGCTGATGAGCGCAATGCAGCGACTGCCTCGCAAGTCATGAAGTCTCATCAAGTCCTCCCTGGAGACTTGGCTGCCTCTAAGCTAGCGCTAACTAACCTCTTAGTCTCATTAAATATGTCGCTCCGTCGAAAATCCCTCAGTTTCTTTCATGAGGATATTCCGCAATATAAGAAGTTCTGCCATTCAGCAGCATGATTTCTGAGTTTAAATTTCTCATTTATTCATAAATTTATCTCATGAGTCTGTATAGTCTCATAAAGAGCTGCCAATTCCACCCTCAGGGTAACTAGTCCTATATATCATCAGAGCATCAATTAAACCAACTTGTTGAGCGGCAAGTTGTGCAAGTGTTAACTAATCTCACGACTTCGATGCTTTGTATCACAAATTTGCACCAATTCTGCTTACTGAAAACATTCTTTCTTTGTCCTAGTAGCCAGTTTTTTCGAAAAACTAGTAATTTATGAATTGTAGATCCTTTTTGCTAAAAAAACGATCAATGACTTGAATCTTGAATAGTTGGTTTTAGTGTTGATTTCTTCAAAATGCATCTGAATATTATCTGTTTAAGACGTTCGTCCATGGCAGGACTGCATGGAGCCCACAAAGTTTTGAGTGCAAAGTCCATCTTTTCCCTCATCCACGCCATGGCATTCTTTTATGACACGGAGTCGAATCCCAGACAAGCGTTCATCCGAATAGACCATACAGTGCTCCAGCCTAGGGTGTAATTCTGCGCTATATAAAATACGCACGTCGGAAATGACTGACCGTCCTTCGGCGAGGAAGAAAATTGGGTCATTTTTATTGTTCTGCTTAAAGGCTGCAACATACTGTACATGATGCTATGTAGATGTTTAGTCTCTAACGGTTTACACTGTTGGTGCGCTACACTGATACATAAATTGTTTCTTGGGTTGAACTATCATTTACTCGATTTACGAAGAAACCAGTTCATATATGTTGTTCATAGGGTGTTCCAAGACTTTTATGTGTTTAAGGCCATGTTGAAATGAACCTGACGTGCTTCTTTTGCTTTTTTGATCGCAGAAATATTTTTTGACTCTATACTTTTAATCATTTTAGAAATTGTTTACTATGAAACTTCCACTTGAAAATGTAATTTTCCTCTGAATTTCTCAAAATTTTCAGTCATTCAAACTTGTAATGAGCGTGTCAAGTATTTATCAACAACCTTGGGCCTAGATTCTGAAAAGCCATCGTAAATGTCCTCCCCATGTTCTGTAAGCTTCCTGACCTAATGTACAGTAAATTAATGTTAAATTCATGAACCTTGATATGATTTCTAAAAAGAATTCCATATAATTTACTGAAATATGTATGAAAAATGTTAAAAACACATCATCCTTTGCATAAATCAATCAGTTTCAAGTCCCAATGCTAGTCTTGCACTTTTTTTCTTGTCGATCTACGTAAGTGAAGCAAAGACTGCACAGATGCCACTTGTCAAGCCCTGAACGTTTGGCTGTGCATCATCACGCTCCATTCAGCGCTATGTAACGTAAGTTTCAATTACAGGTAAAAGTTTCACACCACTTTGCTAGACGTGCATCTTGGGATGGTGTGTACTACGTCGTAAAAAATTTAATAAAAACTTAAAAACAACATAATAAAGATTTCATATTGAATTTTTATCATCGATCTTGTTTTATTATTCATCATCTTCGAATTCCATTGGTAAAAACCATTCATTATTCTGGCGTATATCGATGATGAGCAATTTAACACACAAAGCATAGTTATGGTACATTTGGTCACTTCATTTAAAGCTAATTAATACATAATTTGTTTTTGAACAACTTATTTGAGCAACTACTTGCTTCGTCCAGACCGTTTACTGTATTTTGAAACCTGGCGTCTAACCCTCTAGGGTTGTTCTCTTTCATGGCATAACTGACCTCCACTTTTCTTTTAGTCATTAAAAAATGCTTATAAATTTACTCGTTACCCTTCGATGCCACCACCCATCACTACAGGGCCCAACCTGCGTCATCAGTCCTGGTACTCGTCACAGTCCAAACTCGCTTCTGCCCGTGGTTCAAACACCATCTGCGCTAATTTGTTCCGTTAATTTTATTCTATTCAGCACCGGGCAGGCTGCTCTCCGTTAATTAATTTTCCATATCAGAAGTTTTAAAGAAATTTCATCCTCCACTGATCCTCGATGTCACCCCCTATCCCTTCCCCATCCTCCCCCCTTCCCCATCTTCCTCCACTTTCCCGTATCCTACCCAACTTCCCTACGCTCCCACACTTCCTCTTATCCTTTCCTACTTTCCCACCCTCCCCCACTTCTCCGCCTCCTACCCTACTTCCCCATTCTCCTAAACTTCCTCTTATCCTACCATATTGCCCACCCTGCCCCAGTCCCCCGTATCCTACCCTTCTTGCCCATTCTCCTAAACTTCCTCTTATCCTACCATACTTGCCTAACCTGCCCCAGTCCCCCGTATCCTACCCTTCTTGCCCATTCTCCTAAACTTCCTCTTATCCTACCATACTTGCCTAACCTGCCCCAGTCCCCCGTATTCTCTATCGCTCAGCTTTTCCCTGAGCTCCTACAGTCAATGAAGCGAAGCTTCTTTACCTGAGTCTTTCTAGCGCTTGCTGTTCCCACTTTCTTTTAACTTTTTTCATCGCTTTTAGTTGCACTCAATTTATCAGTTTCTTATTTCCTATTCCTCATCATTGCTAGTTTTCCTATGTGGTATTCGGGTTTTTATTCTGTTCTTTTTCATCTTTGCTCTAACTTCGTCTTATTTACAACGTAATAATTGCTTTCACTCTGCATTTTGAGTTGTATCATTTGCATTCCATTAAAAAATTATTTGTTGACCTCATAAGCAGCCTTGAGCTGACGTCAGAGCTTACTGGTGAGCCTTTTTACTCTTTTCTTGTATTACAGAATTAAAACTGACATGATTTTGAGCCTGAGCTCCTCCTCCTTCGTGATTTGTTAGAACCTCATGCAAGCGTGATTGTCAAGAGAGTTACAATCTGGAACCTCGGAGTGTGGCTGTAGAAGTTATTAGGCTGCTAGTAAATATTGTCACACCTATTAGATCCACTTTTTGCGAATATTACAAAAAGTGTAAGTAAGCACTGCAACTATAATACTTTTTGAATCTGGAACACCTCCTCTTCCTAATTCTTGATGTACCCCTTCCGTCTTGAGGCCATCGTTCTCAAGAATCATAAGAGCTGGCCAATCTGCTGCAACCTCAGTGATATGAGTCAGTGATTCTGTTTTTTAGGCTTGCAGTGCACACTTGGCAGGCAAGGCACGCCCAATACATAGCAGTTTAGTGAGCTCATCAATTCGTTCAGAAGTTTACGTACTAGAAAAACCCAAGCATACCTTTCTTGACAAGGTGCTTCAGTTGTCTGCAAACTTTACACTATGTACATACCGTCTGCTTTCCATCTCCTGCGGTAAACTGTCTTTTTTTGTCACCTTTTAGTGGTCATAACTTCCTTGCACACGAAGATGTGCAAAGCACGGACACGCCAGCGTTTAGGTGTGGACCAGAATAACGTGCCAGGATCGTTCGCAACGATGTTTTACATCTCCGCTCCAGATGCAGAAAGTCATCCTCACCGCCTGACTTGGTCAACCAAATGCTCTTGGTCAACCGATGACCACCAAAAGGTGGTCATTTCAAGATCATCACGGTAAGTTTCAAAATTTTTTCTTGAATTAATTTCAACATTGGCTTTTCTCCTTTATTAAAAAACATGCAATAGAATCTATGATTGAAAGCATTGAGGATCGATGTCAGATAATATGTATGTGTAAAATGCAGAACTGCCTATTCTAACAAAATATTCTGCCACAAAACGTACGCTCTGAATGAATGAAATCTTCCTTAGAGAGATAAATTACTTCCTTAACACAATACACCCCAATCTTCGTGTACATAGTCGGCATTTATATTTCACTGCTGAAATATATGCTGATGTTTGTATGTGCGTTTTTTCTAAAAAGTAGTTTCCAACTTCATTCAAATGTGCCAATGTGCCGACTTGGAGCCATGCGATTTCCCTTCACTTTGTTTTACGCTACGAGAATTTCCAACTGTTCTTGGCTTGCTTTAAAGTTTGTAGGCGGCATTTCTGGAACATATTTTTGTCTTTATTTTCGCGAGTCGTGCGCCGGAAAGAAATCGCGGTTTGCGCTCCATTAACTGCGTGGCTTGCGCTGCAGCTGCAGCTGCTGCTGTTGCTGCAGATGCAGCTGCTGCTGTTGCTGCAGATGCAGCTGCTGCTGTTGCTGCAGATGCAGCTGCTGCTGTTGCTGCAGATGCAAGTGCAGTTGCTGCAGATGCAAGTGCAGTTGCTGCAGGAACTGTAATTTTTTCACGATCAAAGTGCAAACCATCCTTGTACCTATAATGGTCATATCTTCTACACTATCAGATATGTTCACAGTAACGAATGCAATCATGGTTGAATTATTTTATATCGGACTTGCATGGACTGTTTTACAGGCTAAGGATAAGCTTGTTGTACTTGATTAAGTAACTTCTCATTGTTGAATTTTCACATTCAAATTTGATATAGCTCTAACTTCTCAGTGATGTAACGACTGCTATGTGTCCCTCAGTGATGTAATTACTGCTAGGGTTCTCTCAGTGATGTGACTACTGCGATGTGTCTGTCAGTGATGTAACTAATGCGATGTGTCTGTCAGTGATGTAACTACTGCGATGTGTCTGTCAGTGATGTAACTACTGCGATGTGTCTGTCAGTGATGTAACTACTGCGATGTGTCTGTCAGTGATGTAACTACTGCGATGTGTCTGTCAGTGATGTAACTACTGCGATGTGTCTGTCAGTGATGTAACTACTGCAATGTGTCTTCCAGTGATGTAACTACTGCAATGTGTCTGTCAGTGATGTAATTACTGCGATGTGTCTGTCAGTGATGTAATTACTGCTAGGGTTCTCTCAGTGATGTGACTACTACTGCGAAGTGTCTCTTATTGATGTGACTACTGCGATGTGTCTGTCAGTGATGTAACTAATGCGATGTGTCTGTCAGTGATGTAACTACTGCAATGTGTCTTCCAGTGATGTAACTACTGCGATGTGTCTGTCAGTGATGTAATTACTGCTAGGGTTCTCTCAGTGATGTGACTACTACTGCGAAGTGTCTCTTATTGATGTGACTACTGCGATGTGTCTGTCAGTGATGTAACTAATGCGATGTGTATTGGTCTTAGCAAGGATTATAACTCTGAAAGGTATCTTAACTGAACTTTTATCATGCTCTGACTGGTATCTTTGTTTTTCTCTTTGGCTCTCTCTTTTTATCCAAAATCAGTAAGCACATGGAAACAAAGCTTATTCTCCAGACATTAATTCCAGAAATATTTCAGCTGCATAGAACTTGAACCGTTAAAGTAGTCTTCACAATAAATACTATCAAGAACAAGACCTTTACTGATAAAAACATTTATTGACAATGAAAAGGGGCAATTGATTTAGGGTTGCTGATATTCTTGATTTAAATGTATATCACTGTCCAAATCTTAGTATTTTGAACTTACTCTCTTTGTATTCGACTTTACCTGTTCATTTCTTGCTTGAAGTGTACAGCGACACCACATCATCAGCTGCTCGTAACGTGTACGACAATCTATCCTAGACTTCATTGTTTCCTCTAGTGAAGTCCTTTTATGAAAAGTACTCTCTATGTCCTCTAATCATTATGCCCTCTAATTGTCTTTCTGCTTATATTTTCCATTATTGGGTTTCTCGAAGTCGTTCTACCATAAGCATGATTGATGCTTGTTTACAGTACCTTGTGCGGAGTTGCCTAAGTAACTTAAATGTTAGATGTGTTTCCCGCAGAGTTTTTGAATTAACTATGCCATACCTGCTAGGTCCTGGCTGCTATGTGCGCCGCACAGCACAGCGCATTTAAACATACGTACTTGTCCAACTCTGATTCCCTTACTTTTTGTTCCCGAGCTCCCAGGGAGTCTAGTTTTATTAGGTATTTTTTATGTGACTATACTAGTGTGAGTCACTATGGAAGCTCACAGCACTTCGAAAGATAACATCAGTATTTTTCTATTACGGGGGAATTTACAATTGTAATAAAATAACGTATCAAATGTTAAATTGTCGATGCTAACAGATAAGGGATTCTATTCAACAACCTCTCTCCCATAATTCCTTGAGTTATCTATTACTTAATGTTGAATTATGTTCACCCATGAGTTATTCTATGCAGACCATTTTATGAAGTTTTGAAGTTAATTAAGAAGACCGTTTTAAACGCTTCTCTCATATTGACGTGCAGTTGGAGTAATTGATTGACTTATTTATTTCATTGATGATGATTCCAAAATACCAAGAACCTTACCAAAGTACAAGATCTTTACATCACATGTATAGAACATTCCAAGTTTTACAGCGTTATCATGTACTAAGCGCAACATCTTTCATTCGTTTTTTTCTATGTTGATACTCCTCGGTATTCCTGTCAAACTGCTCTCGTGCAGCATGGTTCTATTGTGCATGAGCCCGGCAACGGGAGGCATGATACAACGGGAAGTAATCCTCTAGCCATAATCGGAGCGGAAGTCGAGCTGCCTAATGCCTCATTAGTCGGAAACTTGTCAGCGGTGATTAGGCCAGCTGTGTGTCTGGGATGCAATACTGCTCATTAGCCAGTAAAATGCTGGCCTTGTTTTCAGAAGAAATGGCGGTCCGTAATTCGAACTGCAAGCTTAAGGGAACGCGCACTCCCGCAGCTCTCTGAGAAGCCGTCGTTTAGAAGAAAATACTACCAAACTAAATTTGTAGCACCGTACAACTTTTAAAACTACGCTTTGTCATGGTGTTTCTTAATATTTTTATTTTTTACATTCATACTATTAAAATTTCTAATCTGATGATTTTTGTTTAAATAATGGTTTTATTAAACGATGTGAGGTGGTCAGCTAGCGCAAGATGTTACGATGACAGCCATACTAGTCGTGACTCAGGCCGTGGTGTAACTGTCTCCTACGTATTTGCTACGCTTTGAATGGTCAGTTACACCTACAAATCTGTAACTGAACTTCAAAAGTAGTGCTGCAAAATTAACAAAAGATCATCGAAGATCTACAGATAACGGAGTTTTGTAAGTAATTTCTCGTATAAACTTTACCGGAAACAATAGTTTTTTAGGTGTTTAAAAAATTGTACACAAATCAATGCAGTTGTGTTCCCCCTAGAAATGATTTTAATAAGTAGACAAGCATACAAACTAAAGTTGCAGCAAAAGTCTTAAAATGGATCTCTACCATTCATTAACTGAGGCATCATCCTGTCGCTGCTCAGATGTTTTACTGGAAAGAGGATGATACATGTACTCTAAATCACTTCATTATTACCGTTGTATCAACTTTTCTATTGCTTCCAAGTCGTGGAACAAAAGATAGGTAAGATAGCTGACAAAAAGTTTCAGCAGTGCTTTTTATAACAAACGCCACTGGAATTTCCTACGATTTTTTGCTTAGAATTTTAAATTATTCGTTTATTAGGTACAAACTGGTCATCTAAGAATCTGGTTTAGAAATGCGAGGATGAATTTACATAACATGATGATTTTATTACTATACGTACTGCCGGGTCTTACTCATTGCTCTACATAATCGCAAAAACGGATACAGCCCAACTGGCTGAGGTACGGGCAATTGAACATGGCCGCTACAATTGATGCTCCCACCAAATGTGAGCTACAAAGTGTAATTTGTTTCATGCAAACAGGACGTAATGCTGTTGAAATCCATCGGAGAATAACCAAAGTGTACGATGATAACCTTTAGAGTGTAAGTAGTGTACAGGAACGGTGTAGAAAATTTAAAGAAGGGCGAACCGACGTATGAAGGTGCAAGTTTGTCGCTACTGTAGGCATCGTTCATTGTGTTGATCAGATGACCAACACCAGACGAAGGTTTACAATTAGCTTTCTTTCTATAGCATTTCCCGACACTTTGAAGTCTGCTTTGTACACAATCGTACGAGACCGGAAGCTGCGTAGTCGTTTGGTTTGTGCCCGTTAAGATGTGTATCTCCTCACTGACAGGTAACTTTTTTGAAGAAATCATCGAAAAGCTTGTGTCATGATATGACAAATGCCTCAACCCTTTTGGGGATCATGTAAAGAAAAAATAAAACCCTGTGGGGCTTTTTCTCATAAAATTATAATATTATGATACATAAATTTACCTTTCTATTATAGCCCATCAGAGGTTGAACAAACAGCCCTCGTAATACACACATATCAACCGAATTTACCTGTGGGAAATGGCGAAGTGGTCTCAAAATATCGATAATAGAAAAAATTCCGAACATTAAATTTACATTAGTCATGAAAGGAATACTACGAGACGCTCCTCGAAAGAATTCCTTTTTACGGCACGGTACCCAGCACCTGGCCTGCGCTCGCCAGCATCTGTTGATCACTCATCAATTGCTGACTGCAATCAGCGGCACAATTACATCCCTCCCTCCCTCCTCCTCCTTCCCCCGGCTCTTCACCCCGCCCTCATGTTAAGCGTTGTTTCTCTCCTTCTCCAGAATCTCCCGTAACTTATGTACTTGAGAAGGTTAGCTGTTTCCAATGGTCCTTATGCTTCTCCTCGGCGCCTAAATTCGATACTCTTTCCTAAGTACGTTGGTTCAGTTCTGTTTTATAAGTTCGTCCTCCTCATAAATTCTAATTTATTTTTTTAAGCAGATCAGTTTAAGAACGTATTTTTTCTGTAATTGTTTTTCCTACCCATAAGTCTTTCCATATCCCATTACTTCTAAAATTCTTCCCATAGACTTGTCGATTTATTTTTTAAATTGTAATTCTAAATTTTCTCCTACATTCAAATTACTTCTCGCCTCACTTCTAAGTACGACTTCTATCACGTGAATTCTTACTCATCTTTCCATTACTTTTAGATCTTTTGCATTTTCCCTGTTTAGTTTTCCCATGATTTTCATCATTCCTTTCCTGCAGGCCCCATTCTATTTCTCCGTTCTACCGTTTCTTTTTTCTATTCTTCCCATAATTTCAATTGTCCTGGTCTGCTGCAGTCCTTGCTATCATTCAGACCTCTGAAAACCTAAAAATTATCCCTTTCATATTTACAATATAATTCCCATCTTTACTTTTAATTTTCTCTTTTTAGTGTTATTCTTCTATCATTCCAGTCAATTCTGAACTCTCTCTCATTCTAACCAGGGTCCTGATTTATCATCGTCTTCAACAAGACAATTTTCCATCACTCTAATACCTATTCAGTGCCTTTTAAACTTGGACTGTCATCTCCTGAAATTTCCGACTCTATGGCTCGAAGTTGCGGTCCCTCTTCCCTAATTTACTCCGTGCAAGGCAGAACCACGGCGCTACCCCTCAAATTTCGATCATTTCCTCTCCCCCAACGAGCATAATGAAGTCATTGTGACTGAGAGAGCAAGAAGTGCCGAGTCATCATTCTAAAAATCATAGGCTTGCTGCTGTGACTGCTTGCAAGCTTCGCTTGAATTAACCTCCTTCGTTGCTGTCTTTTTACGTCAGATAATAGAAAGCAATGGTACGTAACTCATCTGAATCGAGGAAACTAGTTAAAATCCACAAGTAAATTTTACAATCAGGACTATCTTCTTTCATTCCCAGTTTCCGTAGTTCGGTATGAAGATTTTTGTAGCAAATGATTAATTAATTCTGATGTCTATTTTATTTGTCCCATTCCACTATAATTGTCAGGGTTTTACTCTTCCGAGTCAGGTACACTTAACTTGAAAGTTTCAGTAGTCAATGATTTTTTTACTTTCCTTCGCCTTTCACGCATCCTAATAGTGAATTTATGGATACAGTCCTAAATGTTGATTGACATTCACATTTTACGGCTACTTATAAACATGCAAAGCAGCAAAAAATTACAGTGCTGTCACTAAGTGTGTTACAATAATGTAATAGACTGAAGTCAGTGTTGTGCCGCGTGTGTCTTGCATGTGAGCTGCCAGGCGCATGAGTAGCTTTTATAACTTGCCTCTCAGAGCTTCTCATTTCAGCAAAATTAGTGCGAGTTTAAGGTGTGAGACGCGGCTGGGGAGGAAGTCAGACGATACCAGCAGCCAGAATCTTGTACCGTGCTTCCTGTCACAGTGCGGCATGCAACTTCTGTTCATCATTGATAAGCCTTTTCGCTTGCAATATTTTCTACTCTCAACGATAAAACGGTTTACAACGGTTATTCACTTGTACAGCAGGAAAATGCAATGGTACAATATTATTACAATTTTTTATGAACATTAATGAGTGTTATAAATTTATTATCACTGGTATTTTTTAGTATTATTTTCCTAATTTTCGCAGCATTCACCTCAATCAGTTCATTTTTTATCGATACATATTTGCAAAACTAAATTTGAATAAAGACATTTTCGAGTAAAATTCTTACTTTTATATACAATTGTTGATTTCAGAATCATCTTTGTGAAATTATAAAAATTGTTATGACATTGCACTGTTTTATTGTTGCACCAGTCTAGAATTTTATTATTTTAGTGCAATATCATTTTATAATGGCACCCTTCCAGTATTGCGTCGATTTAGTATTTCACCGTTATAATATTGCACTGTTATTATATTGCAACGTTTTAGTATTGCAGCGTTTTAGTACTGCACCGTTCCAGTATTGGACCGTTTTATTATGACTCCGTTTTAGTATTGCATAGTTTTGCTATTCAAAAATTGCTGACTTCTAGACGGACAAAAGTTCAGATAAGAGGTCAATCTGGCGTTGTATCTGTCAATCCCTTCACTACTACAACGTCAAACATGGCAAATTCAGAAATAGTTCTAATGATTGAACACATATTCTTAAAAGACCATCATTACATTAGCACAGTTCCACTGAAAGTTTAGCATCAAATAATATATGATTAAAATTTAGCAAAAAACTCTGAAATTCGTAAATGTCTGAATCAGCAAGAAAATTTGTCCAATGTTTAACATGATTTACATGCCCGCAGCATCTGGAATTTAGTGATTTGACAAAACCATGACCACAATAATTGTAGAAATGGAAATTGAACACCTTTGCTTTAAGATGTTAATCTATTACAAGTATTGATCGTCAGTATATGTATTTAGCAGCATCATCTAAATTGCGTAACATCGAGCACAGCACCCTGTTTAAGCAGAGACTTGTTCATGAGGAAGAACAAAGCCAAGACTGATGAAGGACTATTTGCTGCCGATAAATTGATCTGAAATATATATCTGTGCCTCCAGTCTGCACAGACTGCTCAGGCTTACATGGAGGGAGGCTTGAATTTAAGCAGCCTGCCATTCATTTAAATTAATTAGCCTGTTAAAGGGCTTTCTTAATGAGACGCTTCCTTCAACAGAACGTCTTTGTCATTAATGAGTTGCTGCGACTCGTGGCTCATGGCTCTTCCTCATTAACGCAGGGCTAATGAGAGCAGCGGGAGATACGGTGGTGCAGACGTGCTCTACTAAGCCTCGCGCTGGTTAGCATGGATCATTTCCCAATACCGTTTTTTTCCGGTAAATTTGGCTCACCAAGCGGTGGGATATCAAATTTGTCCTCCGCTCAGCTCCAAACTTGGCAGTGATCGCCGGTTACTTTTAAGGGTCGGGTAAATCTGTTTCTTTGCAAGTGGATGACAAAGGGATTCAAAAATCCGTTGTCACTACAGCATTTTCTTGACATAAAGTGTATGACCACCACTTCATTTCTATAACTTTAATTTTATGCTGAATGAATTGGTACTGCGTTTTAATAGGTTGCAATGGAATATTATCCAAATGTTCTACTTGAATGACCATTGCTTTAGCATTGACAGAGAACCATCTGCATCTCATTTTTCCTCTCTGTCTTAGTTTCTTTATGTCGAGGCCTGACGATTATTCTGGCTTGGGAAAATGCATAATAATATTCCGATGCTTTTTATGAAAGATTTATCCTACTTGACGGTGTGAATGGGAACTGTTAGGATGCACAAGCATTTCTCTGTTTGGAAACAATATTCTGGTCATAGTTAGATTTTGCCATGGTGAAGGCTGAAATATTTATTAACAGTAATAGAGCCGACCAAAATAATAACAGCATCTTTAAACTAATACTTCAACTCATTCCTTGTCCTCACTCCCCCCAACACATGTATTCTAGATTCGACTTTTCTTGAATTCACTTCCCTCCACTGAATTTCCTTTCACTTTTCATTCCCTTAATTCCCTTCTCTGAGCTGCAACTTCAATTCCCAGCAGCTGCCCCACTAACCCCTCTCCTCTTCCCTGCCCCATGCAAAGTTAACATTCATCAACGTCACAAAAAGTTGGGACGGGCCAAACTTTGTCCGAACTTCGCGTGTGTTTGGGCCCAACTTTGAGCGCTGCAAACCGCTCCTACCGATCTCTCTGCTTTGAACCCGTGCATTAATGGTGCATTAGATGATGGTTTTGAGCATTAGGTGATGGACTCGTGCATGAGGTGAGGCTCATGTGTGTGCATGAAGTCATGCAGCTGAGCATCAGGTGATGGACCAGTGCATTAGGTGATGGACTCGTGCATGAGGTGAGGCTCATGTGTGTGCATGAAGTCATG
>VCRD01003397.1:5981-22184 GCA_006783055.1 Trinorchestia longiramus | reverse complement strand
GGACCAGTGCATTAGGTGATGGACTCGTGCATGAGGTGAGGCTTATGCATGTGCATGAAGTCATGCAGCTGAGCATCAGGTGATGGACCAGTGCATTAGGTGATGGACTCGTGCATGAGGTGAGGCTTATGCGTGTGCATGAAGTCATTCAGCTGAGCATCAGGTGATGGACCAGTGCATTAGGTGATGGACTCGTGCATGAGGTGAGGCTTATGCATGTGCATGAAGTCATGCAGCTGAGCATCAGGTGATGGACCAGTGCATTAGGTGATGGACTCGTGCATGAGGTGAGGCTTATGCGTGTGCAAAAAGTCATGCAGCTGAGCATGAATATTAATATTATTTGTAATATTTGTACATTAAGAACTACCTTTAGGTATTTGTCATTGACTTTGGGACTCGGGTGAACGTTTGGGGCCTTCGGTCATAGTTTTGTACATTAAGTAATGATTTTGGATCCTGAGAGAAAAATTTAGATGATACTTTTCTATTATTAGTAATTGTTTTGTGTATTGAATGACGGTTTGTGCAAAAGGTAAATGGTGATTTTGGTTACTAGATTATATTGGTGCATTGTGTAATAGGTTTGGGAAGTAGGTCATTGGTGTTTTATTTAGGTGATGGTTTTATGTATTAAGGAATGGTTACTTGGGATATTCAGGCAATAATTTTACGTGGCATGTGAATTGTTGGGTATTCATGATTTTAATTTGTGAATCTTGGAAATTATTGAGAGATATTTCCTTATAGAACAGAACGGTGGATAGCATAAGGCAACTCATGATAGAGATTAAGTTTTTTTGCAAATATTCTGATATTTTTATCGTCATTACAAATATCTTATAATATTATTGATATGGCAAGTAATAGCTGGATAAACCCCAGTAACTTAGATGTCAGATGTCGAGGGTTGCTGATGAGGAAGAAGTGTGTTCAGTGAGGGGCCTCAGTTCCCTGATTCCCTGTAGTGCGTCTTGTCACTAGACACACACACGAACAACACAACTACACGAAAAGCGGAGAAGACCAACTTACTAAGAAAACACATTATTATTTTATAAACAAAGAAGCAGGTCGCTGAGTGGCTGCAAAGCAGCGTCCAGGGACAGAGTGTCCGAGTTCACGATGACTCAGCAGTTTCCCGGGAAGGTTCATTAAACGAAAGGCGTTGTCGTGCGGACCTGGAAAAATAAAATTGTCCAGTAAAATGACCAAGACACTCAAATTCATTATTTTATCATTGCTGTAATCGTTTCAATATTTACGCTTCAATAGATAGTTAACATGAATTATTTTATCCGACCATTCAGAATGATCTACAAAACGAGACGTTCTGACGGCAGAGCAGTGAACATTAGTGAACAATTCCACGTGGTAATTTCTCTGTTAATCTACTGCATTCACCTTCTAATCGTCGAGTACCTGCAAGATTGCTTTGTTTCATTAGCGGATAAACATGGGCTAATCTTTGTATTAGTTTCTGATGTGCAATAAAATTGTATTTTTTCGATTACATTTGCATGGCGAGCAGGAAGAAATTGGTAACTACCATCCATTCAAGTGAATACATATATATTACTTGAGCATATCTGAAATTATTCTGAAAATAAATTAGCTCTCATTTCAATATAAATCACATTGCTTTACGATTAGTGTTCATGAACCAGTTGGAAAATATCGGAAGAACAGTGCAGCATGGGTTCCTGGCCAATAACCAGTGCATCATACGAAATAACTTCAATGTTTGTTCATAGGAAGTCACTTCTAACGAAACCTATCATGCATCCCCTACTATAATTCACCGAATTAATGGGATTTTAATAGCGACTGTCATAGTCATTCCAATATTACCGCAGAAATTTAAATGGTTCGAGCCCACGAGCATATTGCGTCTAAATTTATAGCGTCTTAGAAGATTCTCCTGAGCCGGTAACATAATACAGTTAGGAGCGTGTGTACTGCCGACAGGGCTCCACTCCTGCCGAAGTTAAACACCGCTTGCCCAAGCTAACGCTCCTGGACAAATGACAAAGTCAGAAAGGCCATTTAAAAGGCACTTCGTGCAATGACAAAAAAGATTTGGGTGCAGAAGGATTAGGAAATTTTTCTTTCAGTGATTAATACAGTCATTTCGTAAGAACTGATATTTCCTTGCACAGACACAAAATGATAGGGTGTCATTTTTTCCGCCGATCATAACCAATTCACTTCTATTCTCAGTAGTAAGTTTTCGTAACCTGGGCCACAAACATAATGTGTTCGTCATTTATAAAATCAATCAAATCAAGCACAGATGCATTACTGCCAGCAATATAAGAAAGCCAAAAATAGAACTTTGAGGAACACCGAATGTAACTTTTCCAGGTTCTGAAAAATGTTCTTTAAAAAAATTGATCGTTAACTCATTTTCTAAACACCACACTAGTTACAAGTTTAGTACCTCCAAATAACTAGAAAAAACGAGCAAACAATTTATTATTCTCCAAGTAGAATTTGCATAGTTTTGGAAGTAAGCCTATTTTCTAATCTACACTAAACTCGGAATGACTTGGGGATAGGACACTTTCTTTTGTACACGATGATACTAACCGGTTGACGTGAAAATTTAGTTGGTACCAATGCTGTTATGATTTTTGACCGCGCTCCTAAAGGTTGTGAAATTTTCAAAACATTCGAGTACAAGAAACTGAGAGTTTGCCTGCACTTCTGAATAAACATCTCAATACCAGATGTATCCGTTCAAGGTTTTAACGTTGGTAAATTCTCTTACGCTCATATTTTCCATTAAAGGTAATTTTATCCCCACTTTTAAAATTGAAAGTCTATTTGTATTTTCGTCTGATGGTTAACTTTGTGTCAATTATTAGATTTTGATGCTTTGTTTGAACTAAATTCTAATCAGTTTAGTTAAATTTGATTCATTTATTGGATCTGCATTAATTTACCCCGGCTGAATACGGCGGTTTGGTGCAATATTTGCTCTCAGTCTGATGCAATAATTTGGCTGCGCTTAATCGATTTCGTGGCGCATATTTGCTGGCAGCAGCAGAGTGATTAATGCTGGGGTATCTTCTTCCCCCAACCCTCTTCTTCTCACCATTTTAATTCCTCTTTCCTCTCTCCCCTCCCTCCCTTCCTCCCTCTTCCCTGTTCTCTCGCCGCTTCTCCTCCCTAACACACAACCTCGGCTAAAGAGGAAACACTTTGTCTTCAAAGTCACAATTTTTGTCAGAATTTTGTGATTTATACGTTGTGCTTTGATCTCAAAGTTAGTGAGTGTCATAAACACGCATGTGATCTGATGTTAAATGTTATTTTGAATAACATTTGTCAATAACGACACGATTATTAATGGGAAAAGTAGTTCATTACTCTGAAACTTAAGAAAGCATTGTAAATTAAAGTAAAAACTACAAGTCTGGACTTCCTTACTCAACCTATAACTTGTATGTGTTCTGCTCTTTACAAAAGAGTTACCAAGCATTCGTAGAAAGGATATTGACATTCATCTCGTACTCTGTTTCTTAAAGAGCATTTCTTGTTGCATTGAGTGAAGACACTCATTTCTGCAACACACAATCTACTAAGACGATCAAAAGGAATTAATAATTTTACTGTTATTATACCAACAACTTCATTTGTCATAAAATTTCGGTCTGACGGTTGAATACTGAGCCGCTGTACGTAATGCATTCGAGATGCAAGTCATGGTCTGTGTACCTGCGATCAGCTGTTCAGAATATCACACTCTTAACCCTAAATAGACTACTGTCGTTCCCAAATTACAAATGAAATGATTCCTTATAATCCTATATTCCATTTGTCTCACTCAAAAGTTCAGGGAATTACACATTATAATGCCGGTTATAATTATATTATTATAAAATTATGTATTATTTATTTCATTTAGCTTTTATTTGTTTGTATTATTTATTTTATTTCATTATTGATATTATATTATAATACTTGATTCAGTCAAAAAAACTTTGGTCCTTATAGGCTTAACGCGTTAACTACAGAGCTTAAAAATACAATTTGCAATGACTGCTGGATGACCAGCACTACGGCAATCCTCTCAATTTTTGTAATTCACGCCGCAGTTAAAGCAAATTACTCGTCTGTAGTAAGTCTCCAGCCTTCTGCTCCTCAACTTCGTTTACTGTTTCTCACATGTTTAGACGTTTTTCTGTCATTATTTTTGCGCTTTCTGTTCCTCCATAAGCATCCAGATGTTTGCTGTCTCACAAAAGCCCTGGTGCCATGTTGTGATTCTCTCCTCACCTCAAGATGCGGTCTCTAACTTGTAGGGCTGCATTTCCTATTGTCATCCCGTGTGTTCCCCAATGCATCTTTAACTCACTTTGTTCAAAATGATCATCTGGGTGTACATTTTGGCTTACTTGCCTGTTTATTTAGGCTTCAGTTAACGTAATTATTCACATGTCTTCATAAATGTTTTCCTTCCACTTCCCTCGTTCATCAGCAAGCAGCTCTCGAATCTCCCTCCGATGTTTCTTATGATAATTGGTTGGATTTATTCATTAGGAAATATCTCCTGACTGTGTCTCAACTCCAATACCACCACATCATAACGTCAAGCTTCTTTTCATCCCGATGTGTAATAACAAGCAGCTTGTCACTTTCACTATGCAATATAGCTGTGATGCTTCTCAATGCCAATATACGATATCAAAACTGTACGATTTCTGATCAAAAGCGATTACTTATTTTACATACATATATTAAAAACTTTTACACGTGTACGTGCTTCCACACTACGTGTACTTGCATCTTTAAAATCCTCAGCCCAATAATATATGAATTACATTAATAAAGAGTTGGAACATTAGCTAGCTACTGAAGTAACATTTCAGGTCTGCTGCACATCACGGGCAATCCAGGTCCTGCAATCCTAGATGCCAGACCCAGAATATTCCCGACCGACCGAGGGATGCCATTAGCGATACAGTGACGAGATTTTTATGGTAATTTCAGGAACCGGGAATGGGAAGGGCAATACCCTAGCCCTTATACAGCATTAAGGACTTATTTAAGATAATGTTTAAATGGAATTGCTCTTTCCTTCTTAGCATGTCTTGTGAAGAGCTCTTGGATTCTTGTTGATGTAGGAATTAGGAGCGAGCTCTGCGAGTTCAAATCCTGTAAGTGAGGGAATAAAATTCCCACCTGTTGAAGGTACAATTGTGATGGAGAGGTAGAATAGCTAGACTCTGATGAATGAACGCTATCAGTACCATGTAACAATATCAATAATTGGAGACTGGAAATGTACTTGTAGGATTTCTTCTGGCGTAGTTAACACCTTTTAGATCTGTAAAAGTGATCAGAGAGTAAACGAACATTCTGTTGTTTCACTTTCTCTTCTGCCGTGAATAATGAGCTTGCATAATCCTTTATTCTGGCTGTCCTACAGACTTTCTGATCAATTGTAAGCACGTTTTTTGCAAAAGCTTCTAAATATACGACTAAAACGTTTATATCTGACTTGAATAGGAGTCAAAAAGCTGTAGACTAGAAGGTCATCTGATTTTTCATCCACTCACTAACTTATTATTTTACTTGGGTATGGCGCTGAATCCTTAACTACCACTCACTTTTTTTCGAATACATTTTGTTAGTCTAGAAGTCAATTTGTCTCCCTAAAATGTTAACATGTGTCGGTATTAACATTTTCTTTTATATTTTCCTTCATGATCTCGGCAATAACGATCATCCAGCTCTCCAAACGTTTTCTGCGAAACGTTTTACCTCATCTAAATATACGACACGCTCGATTGTCACATTACAATACTGTTTCAACTGTTCTTTGTTGACTGCACTTGGAAAAAATTTTCACCCGTTGGGTTAAAACGTTAACTTACTTAACCCTTTAGCGACCAATTTGTTTTTCTAGTTTCTACATTTAAGCTCACAAAGACCGTCTGTACACTGATGCAATGAAGCATGCTGAGAGCCAGGCAGCCAAAAGAACGACGCTGTAACATGCCGAAGCGTTCAAACCTAGTAGCAACCTCATATTGCTCACTGTTTAATTATTAGAACAATTCTCCCAAAGACCGTGAAAGGCGACCAAATAGTCCACTTGGTCGCTAAAGGGTTAAAATCCCTGTCTTCATACCCGCTTACTTCATTACCTACTCTGAATCGCCCTAACAATTGTTATGAGTGAAACTTCCTCTCCATGTGCAAATTGACTGTCATGAATTCTGAGGGTTCTGGTTATTCTTCTATTTCTGGTTGCACAGGTTTTCAACGTCAGTGTAAATATTTAACGCCTTTTTGTTTAATTTAGTCCTCAGCTATCTTGAGCCTGAGGACTAAAATTCTCTTCTTTTCCATAAGCTCTCTTTTCACACCAGCTAAGCTGCATATTACTCAGCTTCATTTGAATACAAATTTCAGAAACAAGCAGTGTATGGGCAAACAGTACACTGAGTTCGATGTGAGGTTAAGAAATAGGTTCCGCTTGTTAAATAAATGAACCAAACATTTTAAGCAAAAGGTTATCGATGCATCAAATGGTAAACTGAATTCATCGATGCATCAAATGGTAAACTGAATTCATCGATGCATCAAATGGTAAACTGAATTCATCGAAATAATTGATAATTTCGAAACCATGAGAGTAGCACAGATAAATTCTATATCTTTCAGTTCTCCTAGACGTGTTCAAAAGTTTCCCAAATGAGAATTCCTCTCCGGACTGGGTTCTGAACACTCTTCATGTTGAACCTACGGTGGCCAGTTACAGAGTCCGTACAACGATGTAGAATCCTGAATATTTTACCGACGTTGCATAGTAACTGTACATCAAATTCTTCAGGAAATGTTAATATATTTCTATTTAGAGTTCAGGGAAACAAAATAGTAATCCTGCCGCTCATAGGGTTCGCACTACTTACAGTTCAGTTATCAGTCCTATTACAAATATGACTAAAAAATGTCGTTTACAGATACATATAGGATATTGTTCATAATATTTTGATTCTGTTCTATGTTATCAAATTTACTGATAACTTGTGGTAGTACTTGAATTGTTTTATTCTCTGATTTTCACTTTCAACTCGCTGTCTTTCATTTCCAGTTCCATATCCACACAACACTTCTTGCTTTCTCCCCCTTGTTTAGGCACCATCACTTTGCTTTATTTGCCTCCAATCTTTCTTCCTTGCCCCTCATCTGTTTCTGATCCACCTGTAACTCTTGCACCCTCAACATGTAGCCTTTTACCCCCGACTCCTCTGTATGCTCTCGTGGGAGCCCCCACCTCTCATGTAAAACACTTCTCGTCCTCCGTTAGAAATTTCTTTCCTTTCTCAGGTACGCGCATCACTCCCCTGTGCGTCAGTACAGGTACTCCTAGTAGTCCTCCCTGTCACTTCCCTTATTCGTCACTCAGCCCTCTTCCCCAAGGTCGAAACCTTCTCAATGCAATCAGTTGATTTAAAGAAAATGTGCACTGCCCGTCCTCTGATGAAGAACTTCAGAAGTCGAGAGCCAGCAAAAATTACTGAGAGTCCTCGCAGGCAAAAACTTGGAGCTTTACCTTGAAGAACTTGGGAAGGGAAGGATGACTTTCCCACATACGGGTTGTGATGAGCATTGCATTGAATAGAGACAGCAAAATTCTTCTACAGGCAAGATAGGCAAAAACAAATGGAGAAAGAAAAACTAGGATTGGAGGGAGGAGATATGAAGTGTGGGGGAAAGACTAATGACACCTACAAAAAGAGTAGCAAATGATCTCGAAGACCATGACCGAACTGGAGATTACAATCTTCGAAAAAGTTTCTCTTTAGTAATTCCAATTTTAAAGCAAGCAACATAGAGACGAATAATTAGTTTGTCTTTCTCTGTCCTTCAAAAGTTTTAAACCAGTTTGCCTCTCGCATTCATGTTTTTAGGCAAAAATTTCTGAAAGCGAAGTAGATGCCCGGGAAATTTTAATAGTTTATCACTTCCTTGGATAGAGTGCGGGGCACAACTTTGCTGAATCAGTGTGCTTTCCACGGATGAATAAACCAAACATTGTTCTTAAGTGTACAGTTCTTAAATGGCAAAAGGTATTAATTAAAAAGCTAACCCGATACTTTTTCTTGTTCAGTGTGGTGCCTTGCAAAGCATCACTCCGGATCCACAGTTTATTTATTCTGCGTACTAGCTCTACGAATGAGTAAGCAATAAGATATTGATAACCCGATTGACCCAGCATTTTACGAGCCTAGTGGCTGGCTTTGCCTCGCTCATTGGGTCTCTACAAGGGTTCAAAAGTGTGATACCAGCTGAAATGCATTCCTAAATTTTATTTTTGAAACTTTTATACTTTTACGACAACTGTTGGTGACAAATCCAGTCACAGTTGTTCCTGTCATGCTATTGCTTATGTTAAAAAAATATAGATGTTTGATGTCAAAATACAGATGTACTGAGCACGACGTGACTCGAATTTAAGACATTAACAACAGCCAGAAATAATGACCTGACGAAGCACGTGTGTGAATCAGTACTCGCATATTGAAGTTTATGGGTATGAGGAGTACGGAAGAAGTAGCATTTATGAGTATTTCACATCTCGATGAAATAGCCAGTGATCCTTTATTAAGCAAGTCCTCCCTCCTTCATCCCGACTGGTGCAGCAGCCTTCTCCCTTCGTCATGCAAGTTCTATCCTTCATCCCGACTTGTGCTGCCCCCTCATCAACCAAATCCTACATCACTCATCGCAAGTTTGGCTCTAATCAAGCAAGTCCCCTTTCCCTCATCCCAACTTGTACAGCTTGCCCCCTGCCCCTCCCTCCCACATTGAGCAAGTTCCCATTTCTTCATCCCGATTTGTACAGCATCTCCCCCACTTCCCTCATACCGACTTGTACGGACCCCCTTTCCCCTCATTAAGCAAGTCCCCCACCCTCATCCCGCCTTGTGTAGCCCCTCTCATTATGCAACCCCCTGCTAGCTTGGAAGGGCCGGCAGATTTACTCAGTCCTTTGATTTACAGCGGCAGCAAACCTTGACTTTTTTCAAAACTGCCTTTCTTGTGCTGTTGTGAGTGGCGGCCGGCATTCAAAACTGCAGTTAGAGCACGACGTTTTCCTGCTTTCAACTCTTGTTAACGAAGCCTATGATGTAAGGCAGTTTTCAAACGTGACTTCATAATGGTAGGATTTAAATGTGGCTCTTAATTTTCATCGTTCTTTTAATGATGAGCTTAGGCATAAAAACATCTGTGGCAAATGTTATTGCGATGAAAGCTTGATATTGATTTAGGAAGTTTAAGGTAAGTTTTCAAATAAAAATATGATATTGAAAAAACTTCAGGGCTTTCAGCCTCGATTCCCAATGAAATTTTGGAAAAGAAAAGGAAACTGAGGAATAAAAAACAAAAGTTTGTGCGAAATTCTACATTCGCATTTATGATAAGCACAAACTAGGTGTAACATATTTCAGAGTAGATACTAACATAGACCATAGAACAATATGCACACAGAACACTACTACACCACAGTCATGTCAATGAGTCAACAATAATAGCCCTTGTACGAAAACGGCAGCGGATATGGATTAGTAATATACTTCATAAGTAGTAATACTTCGGTGGAACAATAATGGCACGCGTGTGGCAACAAGCTGCATGGGCTTTACGCACACACCAGGCTGCTGGTATTCAGCTGGGTTAATATATGATGGTCAGCAATGATGCTGCTCGGTCTTCACATTTACATATTAAATTATGTCATTACAATAAAACTGTACCATCAAAAATGGGCGGCATGCATGAAAAGAGAAGGAGTTAACGTACGAGATAACACGATCCCACTCCCTGACATGACCGTCTACATGGACAGCTTTAGATTTGGCTTGTTGGGCTGCTAATGTCCACTTCACTGGTTATCTATGATTTAGAAATGTTGGGCTATCCATAAGCCATGGACAATTTTTACATATTTTGTCGCCGATTTTAAGGCATCTAGTTCTCAGCTGGATCTACGATGGCTTTGCTTAACCTCCGATATACTATGCAAAAATGCAAATTTACATAATATGATCGTTTTATCACCAAAAGTACTCCAAGATCTTACTTATTTCTCTACACACTCGCCAAAACAGATGCATCCAAATAGCTCGAGATACGGACACTTGAACGTGGCCACTACGATCGATGCTCCCGCCAAATGTAAGTTACGAAGTGTAATTCATTTTCTGCAAGCAGAAGGACGTAGTGCTGTGCAAATCCTTCGCAGAATGAGCAAAGTTTACAGTGACAGCTTCATGAGTGAGGGTAGTGTGCGGGAATGGTATGGAAAATTTAAAGCAAGGTGATCCGACGTTCACCTTCTTCATGGAAGTCATTTACTAATTGAAGTAAGCAAGTATCTGTCTTTCATTCAACTCAAGGCAAATGCATTTCAAAATCTTAGTAACAAGGCTTGAGAGCGACTGCAAAGCATGCAACTCGTTGTTCAGCACTATCTGTACCTGGAGTACAGATAGTGATGCAACTATCTGTACTGCATTGCTAGAATCGTGTGCCTGGAGAAAATTATTCGTTATGAGGCCGGTGCCTATGCCTAAATAGATGAATACTGTAGATAAATAATTAAATATCTACAAATTCGAAGAGTTGCATTTCATCATCCTTCAACTCCATAAGCTTGAAGGCATTCCCACAGGAAATCATTTCAAGCAAACGGATTAAATTAAAACAATCAATCCTGTTTTTTAATTTGGCAATGCAAACAATGTGCCAGCAGAACATGGCTCCCACGCTAAATATTTTGCTTGCTATGTGAGTGAACAAAATTAATTAGATTGTTGTAAACAATTACAGGTTTTATTTTTCTTATATTCCAACAGGGTTGTAATGAGCTCGAAGTTACCGTTCAATTATGATTGTTTTTTTCATCTGATAACTGGCATGTTGATAAGCTGCCACTGACTTGCTTCGTTACACGCAATCCATCACGTATTGACACGCTCCACATGTTTCCACTGACGTACTCATACTCTCCACATTTTTCCACTGACGTACTCATACGCTCCACATGTTTCCCCTGAGGTGCTCGCTCATACGCTCCACACGCCTTCACTGTCATACTGACACGCTTCACATTTACAATACAGTCCCAATAAGAAAGACCTTTACTAACACTATTTGCCTCGCAGAGAGAGAATACAAATGTCTCTGTACCAGGAAGGAAGTAAGACGTAGTAAATGAGGTCAAACAAATATCACGGGCCAAATAATAACTAGTTTTAGATATCGTGTGTGTTAAGTTTTTGAACCACTTATATCGATAAAAAATATAAATATTCATCTTAATGTATTTATTTCTTAATTAAACTACCATATTTACTGCGTTCTACGCTACATGAACACTCGCCACTAAATCACATATGTTCTGCGGCAAAACTGTAACTTTCGTACTTGTCATTTGGCTCTTGATACTGTGATCACTGCTCACAACTGCCACGACATTCCTCCGAGACGCGGAGCTGACTTGAGGCTCAGAATGTTCCTCTTTTCCGTTCTATGTCATAGGAACTGAAATACTAAACTCAACAATACTTGCCTCATAATATCTGTTCCACAGGCCCGGTAGCACGATGTGTGTCTCACAACATCTGTCTCAAAATATTTACACAATACTGGTCTAAGACACGAATCTCATAGGACTTATTGTCTCAAAATACTTGCCTTAGAATAATTGTCCCCTGATATCTGTCTTTAAATACGAGCGTTATAATACCTTTCTGTTAATATTGTCACTGAATAAATCTTTTCTCTTACTATACTTTGCCAGAAGTGAATCCAATTTTATTTTAAGGTTTCACATAAATTTATAAAATCCCTTATGAGAGAAGAAGTGAATTTAAGTTTGGAGAAGCGAGATAAACTAGAAATTCAAACGAAGTATTTTAAGAAATATTGAGGGGAAAGTCGTTCATTAATATGCCTCAAATTGACAAAAACAAATAACACTCAGGTACTGCGTAATAATTCGTTCAGCTTATGAGCAGGCGTGTAGTCACAGAAAGTGGGCATTCGTGGTCTTACGATAGAGTCTAGGATAGTAAGAGCTGGAATGATAATCATGGTATTTTAAAATAAGCTTAATAAAAAAATTGACTTTTTCAGCCATAAATGCCGCGGACCAGAAACGGAGGGCGAGAGATGTACCTGATTTGCCGAGATTTTCAGCGTCAAGCATTTTTTTTGCACTTGTTTCACTTGGACCACATGACTTTCGACAGTAAAGGAACTTTGGACCACGGACTCTGCAGTTCCTAAGTCACGGGAAAAAACTTCCTGAACAAAGCAGTGGTTCTGAAGAATGCCCGGCTTTTGTTGCCCTGGAGCACGCGAAGTGCAGCAACGCTGCCTAATGTTCAGTCTCGTTACGGTGGTTGCCGAATTAACGATACAGGATCAGGCGCTCGTCATTTTTAGTTTCATTTCGAGGGGTCGATTTTCAATTACGAGAAACAAGAGGCAATTGCAACTGCATGCAGTGCTGGGAGGTGAGGGGTGAATGTGGAGAGAGGCCTTGGGGGAGGGTGAGGGGAGTGAAGAGAAAAGGAGATGAAGAATATGAGACACGACGAGAGCAATGGGAGTGAAAATTAGAGATCACAAATTTAGCAAGTCGCTTCGGGAGAACATTTAAAATTTTGAAATGGCTGACCCAAACTAAGTCATCTTTTTGAAATTGAGTAGCAAATCGGCCTGTGGCTTCAGCGAGCATTTTGTATTGTTTTTGACAATTACAGAGGTTAATCTACAAAATAGATGATATATTTTGGCATGATGGAAGAAGATTCTAATAATTAACTACGCTTGGATGTAGCTCCACCTTTAGTTGCAACCTGCCATGAACGTTTAAAGTCAGTGGACCATTAGGGTAGCAGGAACAACTGATGAGCCTCCGACTCGGTTGGCACACGCATGAAACAATCCATAAAGAGCAATAAGACTTAGTTTTACATGAAATATGCGCCAGACTTGAGTTCCTGATTGCTCTAAGTCTACAGCCAGTAATTCATGAGTGATGTTGTTCTACGGTCACATGCTTCATAGCCTGCGTTTACAGTTGTGCTCCTGTCACTGGCAGAGAGCAGGAACAGTAAAGAAGACCATCACCTTTGTTGTCTTGAAAACCTCCGCCCTCGAAGGCCACAACCACGATGTTTTTTCCTCACAAAAGACCGACTTAAAAAATAACACAGCTGTTAGAGTGTACCAGTGCTATTATTTTAGTAACACAACTGATTTACATGTACTCCATCTCAGTAGTCATTATTCCTGTGTCTCATCTGCTCTGGCTGATGGTGAGCCAGTGACGTTCTCTTTGCCTCATCTTTCGATTCAGCTTCATTACTTTCCTACACTTCTTTGCTGTCTCGCTGCTAGCACTCGTGTACTCTCAGTCCTCGACCTCTCAATAGAAGTGTCGCGTGACGCACATCAAATCTGCTGCACAAAGTCATCCTTACTGCGTGTATTCGAACTATTTAATACTCTATTTGTTCAGCTTCCTTCCATGCATAGTTTGGTTATCCATTGTTCGTTCATTGCATTCTTCTGTCAGAAAAGCGCATGAATGCTGCACCTTGATTTCCTTTCCACAATACCCAACCTCGGAGCACACAGTCTCCTCTTGCTCCAAGCCTTCATTTTATTTGTTTCTTTTGTTTTGATCACTTTGCATTCAGTTTTGCCACGTTCAATGCCTGTGACAAATATATGCGTTATCAGTACACTAGGAATGGAATACCTCTGTTTAGTCTAGCATTCCACACACCTAAACAATGCAGTTACTGGTATACTGAATGTATAGTGAGAAAAAGAGAAAATTCCTTATGTTGAATTTCTTCTCCGCCCGAATCTTCAGTGTAAGTTCTTTTCTTTACTCGTTCACAAATGAACGTGGATTTGCCACGAAAGTAATTTTCAGGCTCATTTTACTTATCTCTCTTAATATATTCATTGATGAGTTCTTAATGTAATTGCCTCCAGCGAGCAGTCGTATGTTCTACACGCATTCTGAGTCCTGGGACTGCAGCTCCTTGTTTTTCAACGCAAAATTTAAAAAAAATTTCGAGTATGTAACTGCAAAATTGGGAGCCCCATGTGAACAGTCCTATTGCCGACCTGCGTGACTCAGTGGTGCGTAGTAACAACATGAGTATGAAGCAACGCACACGGGATTCTACGAATGCAATAACTACTATGACAAGAGCAGGGTTCGAAGTGCTCCATCGCTACAATTGGAAACGTTCGTGAGCTCTGAATTTTGAATTTAGCTTGTTCTCTTCCTGTCTAGCTCTACTCTTGCTCCTCCCTCCCCATTTCTCCCTTCCTTCCTTCCTCCCCTCTGCAGCTTAATTATGAACTGAGAAGCTTTCTCGATTTCACAAGGAGTTCTCATTTGCCTCGTGTGCGCTGCTAGCGCTTTATTGCAGCTGTAATTCCTGCTGGTGGGTTGCAGCTCTAAGTACTGCGCCGCAGCTGTAGCTTTAGTTTTTGTTCTGCTCTCACTGCACAGTTTCTGGTAAAACTACCACCGTATTGCTGCAGCTGTTATTATTTAATTATGTGTGCATAATAATTATTGCGGTAGTACGAGAGCTGTAACTTTGAATATTGCATTGTAATTATATTTTTATTGCTGTAACAGCTGCTAAAACTTTTACTTTTTATTCTGTTCCGATGATTGGTGACTGGCGGCTACAGCTATAACTTCTACTGAAAAATTTGAGCTGTTGCTTCTACCAATACAAAGCACTTAAAGCAATTATAACTGTGATGCAGCAGCCGTAACTATCAGGTCATCCCATAAGTTCTGTCCAAATTTTACCTTTTTTAAAATTGAACGAAATTTAAAGAGTATTTCATAATGTCTAATGAAGCTGAACATTGTTTTTATTTTAGATGCATTTAAATTGATCAAATTTTATTTCAGAAAACAATAAAATTAAATTTTGTTTGGTTAAAACCATGCTAATATGGAAGTACCCAAGAATCATTTGAGGCACATAATGCTTTATGAGTTCAAGAAAGGAAACTCAGCAGCCAAAGCGGCTAGAAACATTCAATCAGTTTATGGAGAGGAATGTGTGAATGAAAGAACTTGCAGAAGATGGTTTGCGAAATTCAGAGTTGAAGATTTCTCCCTTGAAGATGACGTCTAGTTGAGTTTGATGAAAAGTTTCTTGAAGCAGCCCTTGAAGAAAATCCTGCTTAATCAGCTGAAGAATTGGCAGTGGTTCTCAGTTCAAACCATACAACTGTTCATCGTCATCTTCAAAAATTTGGAAAAGTTTCTTAACTTGGAAAGTGGGTGCCTCATGAATGAAAATTCTGACAGAACTTATGGGATGACCTGATACAACTGTGATGCTTAGGCATAAACTGTTCTGTTGCAGATGAAACTGTTCTGTTGCAGATGAAACTGTTCTGTTGCAGATGAAACTGTTCTGTTGCAGTAGCAGCAACTATTGGATTGCAGGTTATACAGGTTGCTGCTATCACTACTACTGCCTTAATGCACTTGTTGTTGCTATTGTTATTTTAACCTCTGTTATAATTCTGACATCTACTTCAAATCTAACATTTGTTTTGCAACTATAACTGAAACAGATTAGAATCAGCTATAATAGTAACTCTAGATGACAGCTATAGCTGACGCAGCTGTGATTTTACGATAGCGATATGAATACAAAGCTCTAATTGCAGGTATTGTGCGACCATACTCCTAAGGATTACTAATGTACCTGGATTTGTATTACGATGTAACCACAGCTGTACATTTGAAAGCATAACTGCAGTGGATGTGCAGCAGCTGCAACCGAGCTACTTCTAACGAGGCAACAGTTGCGTCGTAGCTCGTGGGGCATAACCTCAACGAGTAAACAGAAACTGTGCTTCTAGTTCATGAAACTGCTGAATGTGCTCCCATTACTGTAATTTGAGCTCGGCGCTGTTTGTACAGTCGTGCAGTACAGTACTGCTGCAGAACTATAGGGTAGTGTGGGGGCAAGTCGTACATGGGGGCGACCCGTACAGTCGCGATTGACAAAAAACAAATGGCGGTATGATGACGTCACGCACGCTGAGGATGAAGAAGATCCATCCAAACAGTCCGCCATATTTGTTGACGGCGCTGCTCCGCCGCTGTTCGTGCGA
>VCRD01003396.1:46087-62210 GCA_006783055.1 Trinorchestia longiramus | reverse complement strand
GTTGTTGTTGAGGTCGGGAAGAGAAGGGTCATTGGGATTGGTGGAGCGAAGTAGGTCTCGTTGGTTGATGAGGGGGATAGCAGAGAAGGGAAGATTTGGGGTAAAAACTTTCCTGTAGCCCCTGGGGATGAAGCGATTGGCAGTGGTTTGGAGGGTATGACGAATGAAAGCTTCCCCTTGTGTGCAAACGAAGGGTAGTGGAGCATTTCGGAAGATCTTTTCAGTGTGGATGGTGAAGGCTTCCCAATTTGCTTTGTTGAAATTGGTGAAAGTCCTGCGGGGAGGTTGTTGGGGAGGTTGGTTGGTGGAGAGGGAAAGATGGGTTTATAATCAGCCAGGTGTTGGACAACTCTGTGGCAAATACTTTAATGGGTTTATAATCAGCCAGGTGTTGGACAACTCTATGGCAAATACTTAAATGGGTTTTATAATCAGCCAGGTGTTGGACAACTCTATGGCAAATACTTTAATGGGTTTTATAATCAGCCAGGTGTTGGACAACTCTATGGCAAATACTTTAATGGGTTTCTCAAACAGGTTAAGTAATGAATGTGTTCTCTAATGAGTGTATTTTCTGATCAGTTCAATAACGAGTGCATTCTTTAATGACTTCAACTTTTTTCAGTAATGCGTATATTTTGTAATGAGGGTGTTCTCTGTGTTCAATAATTTGTGTAGGGAATCTTTACACTGATAATGAGTAAAGAATTCTTCCATTGGCATCTAGTAAAGAATCTTTCCATCATTAAACAGTAGAGAATCTTTCTATCATTATCCACTAGAGAATCTTTCTATCATTATCCACTAGAGAATCTTTCTATCATTATCCACTAGAGAATCTTTCAATCATTATCCACTAGAGAATCTTTCAATCATTATCCAGTAGAGAATCTTTCCATCATTATACAGTAGAGAATTTTTCCATCATTAAACAGTAGAGAATCTTTCCATCATTATACAGTAGAGAATCTTTCCATCATTATACAGTAGAGAATCTTTCCATCATTATACAGTAGAGAATCTTTCCATCATTATACAGTAGAGAATCTTTCCATCATTATACAGTAGAGAATTTTTTCATCAGCATCCAATGGAGATTTTTTTTTGTTGGTACTTAGTCAAAAATCTTTCTAGTTTCACCTAGTAGCAAATGTTCCTTGCAACTTATAATCATTTGTGTTGCCCAAGGTGACTAACACACTGCTGGACATAGCCAGCACAAACAGCTCCATTGACCACCCGCTGTGTGAAGAGTGCACAGATGCTCTCATGGTTCAGATCGAGGGCCAGCTTCTATTTACCTCCAATAAGGCCAAGTCTTACGTCGCACTGCTCGAGCAGCTCCAGCAGATGCCACAGCCTGACACCCCTGGACTGGAGGCAGAGCTTAAGCAGGTCAGTCGCTGCAACTGTCACAGCTGTACAGAGGTTTGGTAGACGCTGTTAATTAATAATCACACAATTATTGAACTAAAACCTGCAAAATAACTTAGTTTTTTAATCTGTACTGATGAGTGGTTTCTCATTTAAAAGTAAACTCTTCTACTTGGAAAATAATAACGTGACAAACATGATTGTTTCAGCTGAGGGAGGAAGAAGCAGAGCTGGAGGCTGAGGTTGCGAAGCTCTTGGAGGAGCAGAGAGAAGCTGAGAAGCTGCTGGCGGAGAAGCAGGAACAGGCACAGGCTCTGGGTGAGCCATACAGACTAAAATATGAACAAAAGACCACTTTAAATTATATTTTGAATGTTTTGTTCGTTCAGCTTCTTGAAATTGACTAATTTTAAAACTGCATAATATTAGTGAATTAACTGCTAGGTGAGTTGAAGCAAGAATCTAACAAGAAGTTTCAAAAATGTTGATAATTTTCATGAAGATGATTGAAATTATCATGTTTATTATAATGATAAATAACATTACACGACGTCTGTTACAAAGATAAAAGAAGCTACACCACTTTACACTTGTGCTCGTGAAAACATCACCATGGGTAGAATAACTTTTAGCGTAATACCTCACATAGTTTGTTGGAGTTATGCAAGCACATTTAGTGAGCGTTATTTTCAAGTCCACCGTAGAGACGTAGATCAAACTTAGGTGTCATCTGCCCCATATTAATTTGGTACAGATCAATGTCTCGAAAAGATAATCGATGCTTTGCAACACGGCTGTTACGAGAATTAATAGGATAATTTTAATTACTAATGAGTTGTTTGTGTTGCATGAGTGCTTTGGTTTTTCCTTTTCTTCTCGAGTAGGGAGTAACCCTCGCTGTTCTGCCCCAAAAAATCCTAACAAAATGAAGCAGTTATGCCCACAACATACAATATGCAGTTGTGCCCACATCATACAATATGAAACTGTTCTGCTCATAACATACAAACAAACTGAAGCAGTTATACGAGTACTTCCAGCATACAAAGTGAAGCAGTTATACCCACAACATAGGAAGAAAATGAAGCAAACTCTCATTGTGTTATCTGCTCGGTGCGTAGTATAGATACTCAGCTATAGTTGGGATGATATAAAGGCTAGTCTGGTGCGCCTGATTCCTTTAGCTCATGTACTTTGTTTATGCCACTAGCTGATGAGGAAGAGAGGTACCAGGTGGAGTACTGCAAGCAGCGTGCCCTCTGGTTCGACGCCGAGGAGGAAAGGATCAGGTATGTTTTTAGTATTGACCTGCGCATGTATGTATGTGTGTTCAACTGCTTTTACTTTTCTTCATGTTTGTTGCTGATGAAAGTGTGTGTAACTTCGTGTGTGCACGGTGCAGTGTACTGATGGCTCACTTTCTTCTGTGAAGACGGAGCAAGCAACCAAACTCTTGTTATCCAATCTCTTGGACCTTGACTAGCAATCAGGCTTGTTTTTGGGTGGGAGGGCAATCAAAGGTACTCCTGATCCCCGAACTTATAGTTCATCTTTTGCTGTGGACGTGCGTCGTGGACTTCAATAAAATCTTGACGGTGATAGCGATGTGCATTGATCCTTGGTCTAACATTCACTTAGATAGACCTCAGGTCTAACTGGCTGGATGCATCAGATGAACAGTCATTTGAGGCTTCTATCCTTCTAATGGTGACTGGAGTGTTTTTGTTCAAACTTTCAAGTGCATCTGACGTGCCTGCTGGATTGTTGCTCTCCTTTGAATGTGTTTGGAACTTCTCTATGCATTCTGTTGAATTACTTGTGTGTCTGGAACTTCTCTATGCATTCTGTTGAATTACTTGAGTGTGTCTGGAACTTCTCTATGCATTCTGTTGAATTACTTGAGTGTGTATGGGTACAGTCAAATTCACTTCTAGTTTGCAGTATACTCGATATGAAAATATGTACAATATGCCTGTTTTTGTATCCAGTGCGTCAGGCAGCGCAAAACGAACCTACAGGAAAATTAATAATAAACATCACGTTAGATAAATTGGAATAAAATTGGTTGACAGTTGTTTGACGAATGTTATTTTTTTTCTTTGTCATCATGCACGTCTATTTTATATTTTTTCATGATTTCATGTGCTTCAATCAATTTTTTATTACTATAATTTGATCTCAAATTGCGAGAAAGGATATTGTGTGCATTCTATCGAAAAATTGAGCAAATAATTCATTATGAAATGAACATATTGATGCATGGCAGATAAAAGTACATGACAGTTGATGGAATAGTGGCCTTGCTAATTAAATAGTACTAGAAAACTGAACTAATGTACAAAGTTAGAACAAACAATGATGCCTATTAACCTGATTAAATAAAAAATTTCAGTTTCTACAACCAAAAAGTTCACGCCCACCAACATTTGGAGAAGCTGAAGCAGACGAATATTTTTAACATCGCTTTCCACATCTGGAAGAACGATCACATCTCCACCATCAATAATTTCAGACTCGGCAGACTGCCAACCATGCAGGTACTGTGGTGGGCACCCACGTGGTGTGGTGGTGGTGATGGTGGTCGGTCGGTGGTTGGTCGATGGTGGTAGTGGTTGGTCGGTGCCGGTACAAAAGATATGAAGAATAGTTTAGCGTAGGATGTGCCAGAAAGTAAAACGGAAATACATAGAACAGGGGAATAGAAAGATGGGCGTTGTTACGATAATGTAGGTAGTTGAAGGTTCTTTCGGAGGTTTGTGTATATGGGGTGGCGAAATTTACGTACTGGTTGGTCGGTGCAACAAGAAAAGGTGTGATGAAGAGTTTGGCTCAGGATATGCCTAAGGATAAGTGGTGAAAAGCAAATAGATGGAGAAAGGAATAAAAATATACGCTTTGCACACATGATTCAAGTGGTAGAAGTCTCTCTATGAGGTCTGTTGTTCCCGTGCAATGTGCATCTAGCACCTGACTCGGTCTCCGGGGGCACGAAGGCTGTGTCATAGCATCCCTGCACGTAGCTGAGCTTAAGACAGAACTACAGGGTGTCCCTAAACATGGATACATTTTCAACAAGCTGTATTTTGAATACTACTGATATTCATAAGGTAGGTAACAACGTATTCTGGATATGAAATAAAACTTAAGATCTTGTTCTTTCGAATGAGACTTGTCCCAGCCTCCTAGCACCAGTAGTATTCAAACTACAGCCTTTTAAAAATGTATACATTTTTTGGGGACATCTTGTACTATATGATCCTGGGTCCAGCTGCTGCATGTCCGTGTCTTGAGTGCTAGAGTCTCCAGCTTGATTTTCTGGTCTTCTTAACCGCCTCTCCAGAAGTCTCACGAGCCATTCTGCACGACAGAGTTTGAGTGCAAGTCCTGGGTAATGCCACTATCCCGTATGTCCCACCAAAACCCGAACCGAGTATTTATTTTCCCGTATCAGTAATACCATCATAAGAATACCATAACCATTTAATTTCTTATGATGGTATTACTGATACCATCCATCATAAGAATCCTAGGTATTCTTATGATGGTATTACTGATACGGGAAAATAAATACTCGGTTCGGGTTTTTGTGGGACATACGGTATAGTGATACAGTTACTTGCCTGCTCCGTCTCTCTGTCACGCTCTTAAGGATTTAGAGAGGAGGAAATTCGAAAGGTTTGTAAGAATTGTATTGTGGATACCAAAGACACATCCTTCAATGTGGAAACTCCGCAAAGCCAGCGTCCACTGGCAAATTAAACAAAAGAATTCAGTAAAAACACGTGAATTTTCACGTGTGGATCTACTAGTAGTATACATATATAGGCTATTTCGTCTTTTCAGACGGTCTTGCAAGTCGTACAAGTAACAAATCTTACAAGTCCTGGGTGGTGCTAATCTTAAGAAGTCCTGAAATGGACTTGAGGCGTATCAGTGCTACGCAACCCACGCGTAGTACTCATGCTTACTACAGTGAAGAAATGAGCTGAGGAATTCAATTGTAAGACGTTTGGTATGCTACTTCGCTGTTTATAAGTCCGTTAAGGCCCTGCTTGCTATACGTATGACCAATACGCCCTGTGGGTCGGTTAAAGCATGTGCAGGTTATGCCAGATTACGTAGCCGTCGTGCAATATAACTCGAGTAGCTACTAAGCAGAGATAGTATGGCTACATCGAGAAGGAATCAGAAAAATTTATTTCAAAATCACATGGATGGATATCTTATAAATACTGAACACATACACTCCATCTTATCAATCTGGGTAACTAAAGGATAAGACAAAAACGTACACGCTATATTTTCTCCTAACCCGATACAGACAACATTGGCGTACTGGAATAATTAAAGTAAACAGGAGTAGCGCGGGCGCTACACTGCCTTCGCTCTACGTGCTGCAGCTTCATTTTCTGCTTAATGATTTCGTCACATACGAGTGCTACTCCTGAACCTTTCCTGCCATCGGATTTTTAGTGATGAATTTCCGCGTAAATACGAACTCGTTATTATTAATTTCACTGCTAATGGTTATAGTGGATGAGGATTACACGTTCCATGATATAATTAACAGGGGTGCATTATCATTATCACGCTTAATTACGCTGCAGGTGTCATGGACGGAGATCAACGCGGCCCTGGGACAGATGGCGCTGCTGCTGGTGTCATTGGCGCGCCGCTTCGAGTTTACCTTCTCCAAGTACAAAATCGTCCCCTACGGCAACCACTCCTACATCAGGGTGGGTCTCTCACGAGGGGGCGGAGAGGAGGGGTGTGTGGAGGGGGGAAAGATTTAGAAAAGATATGAATAGTTTAGCACAGTACGTGCCAGAAAATGAAACGGAAATGGAAAGAACAGGGGAATAGAGAGATGCTCGTTGTTAAGGTAATGAAGGTAGTTGAGGGTTCTCTTGGATGTTTATGTATATGGGGTGGTTAAATTTACGTGTAATGATTCTTTTTTGTCAGAAATGTGTGGTTTCATTTTGGGAAAATGTATCTTGGACTGATAGGATGAAAAAATGCAGTTTCGTGTAATTAGTTTAGACGCAAAAATGTTGCGAAAGGACCATAGTCTTGTTGTGTGAGCCTTAGCGCATTCCCAGGAAATTTCAAGTAATCTATAGTAAAGGAACATGAATTTATTTTCAATGAGCGACGTATGTTTTGTTCACTGCAGGAAACGCATGGGTGATAATTATTTAAAACCTGACATGGATGGGTGACAATTACTCAAGACATGGATCAGTCATTCACGTCTTATCATTGTTATTCCTCGTGAAAATTATTTACGACTAAAAGCTATAAAAATATTGTATATAGTATGCTTGTTCAGTGTATATTCATACCAACAACTGGAAATCGAGAAGTATTTACCAGAGTAATTACTGTATGAAATAATATTGTATCTGGGTACACTTCTGCCCAATGATTCATTAATCCAGCGAATTAATATTATTGGTCGGAGCAGTTGCCAGACCTGCCCTGTTACCTGTGGAACTATCTTAGCAATAGTTTTTGTGGTGTGTTTTTAAATGAAATAACACGACAGAGTATGCCTCTTTGATGTCGGATGGGGCATCAGCGTGGGTGGGGCGCTGAAATCTTAGGGCTCTACTCCAAGTGTTATGTGAAATCTGGCTACCAGAGATAATACCACACTGATAACTCTGATGCTTACTTCCATTTCCCCCAAGATGCATGACCCTAAAACTTAGATGACTGCCTCTTGAGACCGTGCATCACTGCTCAGATCACTTCTATTGTGGCTGCGGTGGCTAAACCTGGAATATAATGAAAATAATGATAATTTTGATCGAATCATGTTGTCGCATTCATTAGCTTAGTTCTCTACACTGCTCGTAATATCTTGAAGATTTTAGGTCTAAATAGGTCATAAATGTTTGTTGTACGGTGGCTGGAAGTTAAGAGGCCTAATTTAGAGTCTACTACTACTTTTATCTCGGTATTTTGTGACTATTGTTTCTCTTCATCAGTATCATCAGCATGAGCTATGAAGCATAGTATTCCACTGTGAGCTATGAAGCATAGTATTCCACTGTGAGCTATGAAGCATAGTATTACACTGTGAGCTATGAAGCATAGTATTCCACTGTGAGCTATGAAGCATAGTATTCCACTGTGAGCTATGAAGCATAGTATTCCACTGTGAGCTATGAAGCATAATATTCCACTATGAACCATAACATTCCACTATGAGTTATAAATTGTGACCTTCACATACAGGTACTAGACAGCAACAACACGGTGCTGCCACTCTACAGCCACTCAGGCATCAAATACATCTTCGACCACTCCTTCGATACAGCAATGATGGCCTTCCTCGAGTGCTTCTTGGAACTGGTGCGTGCTCTGGAGCAACGCACCAGCACCCCCCTCAGCCTCCCCTACCCCATTGAGAAGCACTGCCTCCATGACCCTCAGGGCGGGTCAAGATATTCAGTCAAGTGAGTGCACTGTGAACCTATAGCTAACTTCGGCCATGACCCTCAAGGGGGTCAAGATTTTCAGTCAAGTGAGTGCACTGTGAACCTATAGCTAACTTCGGCCATGACTCAGGGGGGGGTGGGAAGTCAAGATATTCAGTCAAGTGAGTGTTCACAGCTAATCGGCATTCTGAAATGTTGCTTCTGTATCCCTCAGTTAATATAGTGCACATTCTGGCATATTCTACTCCCTTCAAGTTGAAGTAAATGCATTTTAGGCCGCAGCGTTTAATATTATATGCCAAATTCGGGCAGCATTTAAGCTGTAGTAGTATTAAAAGTATTAATTTTTTCACGTGTGGGCTTAGTAAAATTAAATAAAGTAGATAATTCCATTGGAAATTCCGCGGTTTAGATTACACTAATTTGAAATTATTATAAAGACGAATATATTGAAGATTTACGACGAATTATTGTTTTAAGTGGATATTTTTCATGAATGTATACAGAACTTCCATTCTGTATCTCTTCTACCGATAACATGGCTTAGATAGTACCTTTGAAAATTCCACGGCTTAGAAGAGGTGAAATTAGGGATTTATAAAAAAAACATTTTTCAGTTTTGCCCCTGGTTCTATCAGAAATGAAAATCCGACTTGTGTTATTAAATAAATGGTTAATATTGTAATTAATTAGGAATTTTAATGTAGGGAGAAATTTATTTTCAATCTATAATATTACGTTTCTTCAGTAGTAGACACAAAATGGTAGAGTTATTGTAGTAGGTATGACACTCCTATTTTTCAAAGTCCAGCTGTTAATATTCATGTTTATTTTAATTTATGATATTTATATCTGACCATTGCTCATATTCATAGTTCCATTACGTCGGAATATAATTAGCACGTCAATTGGAAATACTAGTACACGTAAAACTATTCCAGCACGTACTAAATCTGGATAGATGCTCAACTTATTCATAAAAATTCATGAAATAACTTCATAATCGTGAAATTTTCACAAGTAAATTAAAATAAAGCACTTGATACAGAACTAATTCATCACTTAAATGTCAAATTACAGGTGAATCCAAATTGGAACCTTAGGTTAGATAGTTAAATGTTTGTTGTAAAATCCGTAGAGTGTTATGTTCTGACATCTCGATATACTTAAATGTTTGATGCTAAGTCCGTAGACTTTCATGACATTTGTTCAGTGAACTATAATATATAGAAAGTGGTAATAGTAATATTAATAATAGCGTGCAATAAATATGCACTATTTATTTGAACCCATTGAGATTCCACGGCGTAAAAGTGATAAAAATAGGTATTTTTCCATCCAAAATTGCTGAATAAGTTTAAAGATTTGACTAATTTAAAATTGTTAAAAATACGAAGGTATTAAAGATTTGCGACGTTTGATTGTTCTTAAATTTAAATTTTTCATGAAAATGTACAAAAATTCCATTCCGTATCTTATCTTTCGATAACATGGCCTGGATAGTACCCGTGGAAATTCCTCGGTTTAAAAGGGATAAAATTAAGGCTGTATAATATAAAATACATTTTCAGTTTTACTCGTAATAATACCAGAACCTAAATATTCTTCATGAATTCATAAAGGACTTTTATTCTGTATCTTATCTACCGATAACGTGGCCTGTGTAGGAAAAGGAAGTCAATAACGGGGAAAAATTATTTTATTTTATAGCAATCCGGCGGCTTTGGTATCCACAATACAATGCTTGTAATACATGTATACGCGTTTCCATTTCAGTTCTGTGATTTTTCATCAGTAATAGATAGAAAGTAATGGGACGGACACACACAGTAAGAGAGAGATATGGAGATACACTATTATATAAGTAAATGAATAATTTTAGGCCGGGCTCTTACTATTGTAAGAGTTTTCATTATTGTGGATCAATCACTGCCCATTAGTGCTTATGCTCCAGTAGCATCTACCAATCTCAGATGATGCTCAGTTCTCTAGCTCAACTCTGGTTGCTGCTGAGTAGTTTTATTGGTAGGAAACGAGACAACGAACATGGTTTATCTGCAAGTTTTAAATATTATGTTGAAAAACTGCCAGTTTACTCATCGGGAGCTAATTTTTCCCTCCTTGGTAGTACTCCAGGTTATAAGTACAGAGTGCGTCAACTTGGCTTCCTATTTTGCCTTTCAAAGAGTTATGAAAAAAGGAAGTTGTGTTACTGTACCCTGTACAATGTGTACAGTAGTTCTGAAATGCTTAAGTACAATTAATTCCTTGCTTGAGGTGGAGTTTCTGCAATGATTTTACCTGAGGTGAAGCTGAATACTCCCCAAGCAATTATTTTCTTTCTTAAAAACTTGCAAAAACGATTGCCAAATATCCTTCTTCATTTTTATTTATTTATGCCTTTTGGTGCGTGTAAACATCCCCATGATTTTCAACCTCTGACTGATTTATAGTTCATGTGACCGTTGAAGAAATTCTGACGCTAACCAATTAATTTGACCGCAGAACTCAGTTCACTCCTGACGAGCAGTGGACTAAGGCACTCAAATTCTTGCTGACGAACCTGAAGTGGGCGTTGACGTGGGTGTCGTTGCCTCTGCTGACGGGGGCGCCGTCCAGTGCCCCGCCCTCCGTGCGTCCTCCTGCCTCTAGGGCTATCAACATGCCTCCCAAATCCTCGTAACCTCAACAGGAGACCTCTAGATGCCCTAATATTCCGGTTGTTGGGCGCTGTTATTCATTTTTAGCGAATACATAATCAATCAACGTTACTATATTTTTCGGGATCTAAACCGGTTTTTATCTTTGATTCACAGCAAGATATCGTACATGAAATATAACGATTGCAAGCTTATTTACTGGGTGAAGCGAAAGTCTATTTGAGTCTTGGTACCCCACCAAAATATGAGCTATAAAGGATGGTCCTCTAGAGTATCTTAGATAAATGGTGCTTCCAAAATAGGTGTAATTTCCAAACGTGCGATGAAGCTAGCTCTGATGAAGTATGTACAGGATGGCCCATAAGTAACGTACCTTTTTAAAACTATTATAGTTCTAAAACTACATATGGTAAAAAGATTTGGTTAATTCAGAATGAATGAGGAGATTTCAAAGTTTTCTACCAGTGTATCAAATCTACCGACAGTCACAACATATGGCCCAAAAAATTCATAAAATTTACCCCTCAAAATGAATCGCTACGCAATGGAACAACGAGCAAAAATAGTGGAACTTCTTTCCGATGTAATTGTTCAGTTACTGCAATTCAGAGGAATTACAGGAATATTGATGGTATTGAAAGAAGTCCTTTGAAGAACTGCATAAAAAACTGGTATTGAAATTTAGAGAAACTGTGACAACAGCAGACAGACAACGTTGTGGCAGGCCACGGACCATACGAACTGGTGCTTCAATTCAGCTTGTTGCAACGAGTGTTGCTGATCGGCCCAAAACGTCAACTAGGAGACGTTCAATTCAACTGAGAATGTCACGTACCTCACTGCAACGTATTTTGGTAAAAGATCAAATATCATCCATATAAAATTCAATTAACTCAAGAACTCCATCCTATGGACTACCAAAAGCGATTAAATTTTGCGAATAGATTGCTGCAGCTTGCAGAAAATGAAAACTTTGTAAAGAATTTAATAATGACTGATGAAGCACATTTTCACCTTTTTTATGCAGTTCTTTGAAAGACTTCTTTCAATACCATCAATATTCCTGTAATTCCTCTGAACTGCAGTAACCGAACAATTACATCGGAAATGAAGTTCCACTATTTTTTACTCTTTATTCCATTGCGTAGCGATTCATTTTGAGGGGTGGATTTTATGAATTTTTTGGGTTATATGTTGTGATTGTCGGTAGACTTCATACGCTGGTAAAAAACTTAAACTTTGAAATTTCTTCATTCATTCTGAATTAACCAAATTTCTTTATCTTTTGTGGTTTTATAGGTATAAGAGTTTTAAAAAGGTACCTTACTTATGGGCCACTCTGTATATAGTGTGTATGCGATGAGGTAAAAATTTCAAGCGTTTAATGAAGGGCGTTTAATTATGGTGTCTGTGTGACGAGGTAAAATTTTTAAGCGTTCAATGAAGGACGTTTTGTTATAGTGTCTGTGAAACATACATGGTGTTTCAGAGGTGCCCTGACCTACCTGCAAGAGGTTCAGCAGCCTTGGCTCAGAGAATCTGTTGTGGGTATTATTTATTGTTAGTTAGGCTATATTCTTTTTAGAGGGCAGCAGCCGACGTGTCATTTCGGCGGACTTGTACTGAACAACAATTGTGGATTTTTTCTGCGGTAAATTGTCTTTATTTTTCTGACATTAAAGTTTGTATTTGTCTGTCATTCGCTGGCAATTCCTAAAGAGTGGCTGGCATCAGTAATTTTGGCATGTACACGTCACGTCAGCCCTCCATCAGTAACTCAAATTTCAGTGGAACAAAAAAATGAAGTCCACTCGTAACTGCGTCACAGATTTCTGAATAACTCCACAAATTAATGTTACTCTACAGATTACTGAATAACTTTACAGATTACTGTGTAACTCTACAGATTACTGAATAACTCTACAGATTACTGAATAACTCTACAGATTACTGAAAAACTCCACAAATTACTGAATAACTCCACGAATTACTGAGTAACTGCATAAATTTCGGAATAACTCCACAAATTACTGAGTTACTTTACAGATTACTGAATAACTCCAGAAATTACTGAGTTACACCTTAATTTACAGTTTAGTAATGTTTGTACAAGGGGGGAATTTCAGCTTCTTATGATCATTAAGATATGTTTTTGTTACTGCTGTTGTTTTAGATGTATTGACGTTCTCAGGCTGTGTTAGTCATGTATAGATAATGTTAGCCTCGGCTTCATGAATAACTCACTCGTGTTTTCATTCATTGTCAGCATTAATGAAATATATCTACGATCACTGTCTGTTATACGTCTGAAATTTTTATGATATATTTATAACCGCAAAGCTCGTTGTTTCGTCATCAAAGTTCAGGCACAAGTTGCTATGAGCACTTCATGAGTTTTTAAGCTCTCGCTCATAATTTGTTCAAAATTTTATGAGATCAATCGTAAAGCTTAGGAAGACTGACCCGTCACGCTTGTTTTATGGCACCCATAAGCCTTGTTTGCTTATGGTGGTAGCTGTGCTTGTCTGAACCGAGTTTACTCTTTGTCTACCGACGATACCACTCGCTACCCTCGTGTTTACAGCAGACAAAGATAACTTAACTTGCTGTACACACAAGGAGAACGAGAGTTGGGCCGTTGTGTTTACAACAAACAAAGATAACTTCACTTGCTGTGCACACAAGGAGAACGAGAGTTGGGCCGTTGTGTTTACAGCGAGCAAAGATAACTTCACTTGCTGTACACACAAGGAGAACGAGAGTTGGGCCGTTGTGTTTACAGCGAGCAAAGATAACTTCACTTGCTGAGGGCACAACTGTAGTCAGCGTTACGGTCAGTAGACAGAGAGCTAACGCACAGTATTGCACAATTTAGAGACGATTTTTACGAGCGTTAATATTGTTTTACTCCTGAAGGGAATAGAATTCCTGAGCTGACTCCCTTGATTGTAAATATCGATCTATATTTAACCTAACGGTGAGGGGATGGGTAATAACTGCACTTGTGATTCAATAATATTCATCGTAAATTCATTCAATTGTAAAGGTATTACTTTTGATGACGAAGCAACGAAGGGGACTCCAGGTAGCAGCGATCCCCCGGTGCTTGATGCTGCACCATAGGGGAATTCTGACCTTAAATTCTGTTTAGGTTCTCTCTTTGTGCCAAAATTGGAGCCAACCGCAGTAAGTTCTGTGGTTTGGTTGGTGGATTAAGAGCTGCAGATCTACGCGACGCCTTTCGTGAGGGACGCCATAGCTGAAGTTTCCTTGATAGTTTTTTGGGCCTTAACTCTTAAACACGCGCATATTTTTGCAGGACAAAAACAATTTTACGGGGTAAAAAAATGCCAACCGTGAACGAACCCAATAATGGGTTTGTTCAGTTTGGGTACGTTTCAATAATAATAATAATAATACTTGGTGCAGCACATGCGTGTTTGATGACTAACTCAGTAATTATATGTCAAAATTTAGTTTGTATCATTTATGATACTCATTGCGATCAAGGGTTAAGTTGTAGTATTTTGCGTTCTCTTTTAGTTTCGTTCTTTGAGTAGATGATATTCCTTCAGCTTATCTTGGGACTTTGCACTCTTCGATGCAGGTAACAGTATCGAGCTACCGCAAGTTAAAAGGGGTTGTACTGGTGTGTTTTCGATAACTCTTTAGCGACGAAAAGGACCATACGGTCCTCTTTAACGGTCTTTGGGAGAATTGTTCTAATAATTAAACAGTGAGCAATATGAGGTTGCTACTAGGTTTGAACGCGGCGGCATGTTACAGCGTCGTTCTTTTGGCTGCCTGGCTCTCAGCGTGCTGCATTGCATCAGTGTACAGACGGTCTTTGTGAGCTTAAACGTAGAAACTAGAAAAAGAAATTGGTCGCTAAAGGGATAATACACCTTAGGAATCGAGCGTTCCTCAAAACCTGCTCATGACTAGATACCACAGAATTAGCAACACGAGTTGCAGAAAACTGAGTGTATCATTCTAGTTGTTAGGAGTCATCTTTCCTATTTCTTTCTCTCTCATGGAGGAAGTTTGCAGTTTCTGTTTGTTTATTGTTGAAGTTTTATCAGTCAAGATGCGCACTACCATTGTAACACTTTTTATCAGTGTGCAGTGGTAAATCTTGCATGGAACCCTTTTTGGCTGCGTAATTTTAACCTCTTGCAAGTAACTTCCAGACAGTTGTATGTATCATCCGCTCTTATGGAATGCAGGATTTGCTGCATCCTAAGTTTCCAGGGGGGGAATATGCGGCTGGTGCCTGTCCTCGTCAGTGTATCTGGGATAATTCACACTTTTCAGTTGTCACGCTAGGTACATAGGCTACTCACCGTAGAGTTAACAGTAGTTGTAGGCAGCTGCTCTATGTTAAGCATTGTTGTTAGGCAGGCCTAATCTTGTTATTTTCTTCAATTTCTTCCTCGGGATGGAAGGCTGACATTCCATGCAACTGACCTCCTAATCGAGTGTCCAATGCTTTATCTGTCTACCTTATTCTTCAACATTTCATCTATTAGAAACGCTTTTTGGTATTGTTAAAATAATCCTTAAATGTATAGGGTGGTTATACTGATACATAAAAACAAAATAACGGTACATTGCTAGCTGTATTATAATATTAGTGTATGATAAAGTCCCTGCTTATTATGTTTGTCAGGTGTAATTCCTCAGATGCAGACAACTGCAGCATTGTTGTACCTATTGCATTAGGAGTTTATCTTGTATAGTATCTCCTCGTCTAAATTTCGTGATGAACAAACAAAAGCAAAACTCGAGCGCCACTCTACTGGACGTTGACGAGTCCATCCTCACCAACCGACTTCTACTACAGGCAAGTTTTTACTCTCTAGTCAGTCTAGGATAGAATACATTGAATAGAATGGAATAGAATATGGCAACAGGAACGAGCTGTTTGGTCCAGTCTTGGGTTGCTACCCAAGTCCCATGCCATCCAACGTAAAGGTATCAATCACGCACATGCACTTCAATTACACATAGATATTTCAATCACGTGCGTGCACCTTAATCACTTACAAGCATTTCAGTCACGCAAAAAAAGGCAAACACACATACACAGGCCCTGATTTATGGACTTATGGTGTGGTGTTCCATGTATGTACTCAACAGGTTTAGGTAAACACATGGAAGATGAGGGGATTGGTTCCAGTGCAGATATGGAAACCTACGTTCTCTATAAACCTGTACTCAAGATTAATGCTTGTCTAGGTGGTAAAGTTTCAGTGACTTCGTTGATTATCAAATTTGTGCTACTCACAATGATAGCCGAATTTGTGCGTGTTTTTGAAGTTATTTTTACTTGCTAGGCTCATGGTTGTTAGATGGCGGTGCTACGCACTTTAAACCGCAATTTCAGCACCATGTCCAGTGTACAGTCATGTGAGTAATGTAGAGTTGCTTCTCAGGATGATGGAAAGACGTTTGGGAGGCAGGAACTGTCGCAGCTCTTGCCAGACTCAACGGAGACCTCTGCTATCACCATCACACCTGAGCCTGGTGGGTGCTGGTTGTTGTGGTATGGTGGTGCAGGAGGGGTGGTTGTTGTGGTATGGTGGTGCAGGAGGGGTGGTTGTTGTGGTATGGTGGGGCAGGAGGGGTGGTTGTTGTGGTATG
>VCRD01003396.1:21385-38152 GCA_006783055.1 Trinorchestia longiramus | reverse complement strand
CTAGCAAGGGGGAGTCCGTGGAAACCTCCAGCAAGGGGAACCGTGGAAACCCCCAGCAAGGGGGTACCGTGGAACCCCCCAGCAAGGGGGTACCGTGGAAACCCCCAGCAAGGGGGTACCGTGGAAACCCCCAGCAATGGGGGATTTCACGATATCCGTGGTTTTCCCCCAGCAAGGGGGGGTCCATGGAATCACCTAGGAAGGGAGATCCCTGGGTCTCCCACCCAGCAAACCTCTACGCCTTAGAAGCAAAGCAAGTACCATTAGAAGTCTTAGGCTTCTGGCCGTAACCGCAGTAGCAGTCTATGTTGAAGCGTTCTTCATGGTAAAGCTTCAACACGAGGTTCACCACGCCGCTGGTGTCCGGGTCACTCAGCCACAGGTTTGCGTTGTTAGGATTGGCGCACAACGCCAGCAGAGCTGCAAAAAAAACGTAATGCGTTAATTCAGATATTATTGGTTAATATGATTTTCCATGTCAATACATTAGTCATACGCGTAACGAATCGTTCTTTTCCTACAATAAGGTAGGAAAAGAATGTAGTCATTATGAGGTAATATATGTACGTGTGTTTCGATTATATTGGTGCACAAAAAAGTAGCCTTCAAGCAGTAGAATGTGGTTGTGATGTTGACTGAGCTGTTAAAGACTTTCTGAATAAAATAATTACTTACTTAAAGCACAAGTTTTTCTCTATTGGTAATAATCATTCAATAAAAATAGTCCAGTCAGACGCGAATGTCGTGCCACACACCCCTAATCTTCCTACAGATAGAGAACCCTTAAACTTCTGTGCAAACTGATGCCAGTTTAATTGCACGCTTCCTTTCTATTTACACGATCATACGAGGAAAAACAAAATTGTAATAAATTATTTTCAGGACTTTTAAGCGTAAGACCCCTTACATTGGCATAGAAACCTTCGCTAACGCACTAACATTACTCTGCAGATTACGAAAATACACCAGTTCCTTGAGTAGCTTTCTAAAAAGAATAATTCGTAAAAACTTAATGCAATTACTTTTTCCCCAATTAGTGATTTTAAATTGTGCACAAAAAGTTGTAAATGTGTACCGCATTTCGTTATTCTGTACAAGTTTACCTTACTGAACAAAAATAATATTTTATCTTTGCACAACGTTAAAGCATCATACGTCACGGTACACCCTTCCTATATTTTTTAGCTTTTTCAGTTCAGTCAAAATTCAACGAATCTTCGAAAATACACCAGTACTACTACACTGCAGTTTACATAAAAAAACCGCCTCATATCAATAAAAAATTGAATACGTCATTCCCCAAAATTCAATATTACCCCTCTTTCTCTTCCCTTGAATGTAACCTCTTTTCAAGATTGTTTCCTTCAATTTAGCGAGGTATGCTACGTGAGTTCAAAAAAGCAGAAGATACAAGAAAAGGAAGCCAAAACAAACTAAGCAAACAATGTAGTAATGAAATTCAATGTGCTGATGACTAAAAACAACTTCCATATTTTACTAAGCTGAAAACACTAAGCCTACTCCAGTACTTGGAAAATGATCGATGGACCGAATTTAATGCAAACTTTACCTTTTACTATCCAAACGGACCCTAAAGTTATCCTTGAAACATTGCTAGAAAAAAGGCAAGGTGTTGATCAACCCAACAGTGCATTCAACAGTCCTAGAACCCTAAAAGCATGTTACTGGTCTGCTTCTTTCGGAGCAGCCAAAGAACAGCGTGTGATTACGGTGCATTTTTCTCTTCGGGATACAATATGGTCGGTAAAGCGTCAACGTTTGTAAGAAGTAGTAACAAGTTTGCAAGTGCTTTAGAGCCCCAATCTATGTTGCGCAAAAGGCCCCGTAGACTTACCATAAAGCACCTTCGGCTTCTGTAGAGACACTTGGACGACGGAGGCCCCAAAGATGCTGGTCATGATGGGGTGGTGAGCAGGGGGTGCTGTGTACAGGAGGTCGCAATCATGACGGCGTTCAGTCTCTAGCACTTGCAGCTGAAAGTGAGATGAGAAACACGTTAATATTTCATGCTACAGTTGTTGAAGTTCACGACATGTTCAAACCCCACTATAATAGATGGTGACGCTAGTAGAAATAAAAATGGAAAATTATAGTTTGATCTGAGAAACTTCAAGTGAAGAAAATAAGATTACACTAGTGTCCCCACCATGCGGGCCATCGCAGTAAAGCTCAGTCAAGATGTAGCAAAAATAATCGCAGCAGGTAAAATAAATTATTACACATAGAAGTTCCACGGCAGTATCTTACTGTCATAAAAGTGACAGAGCATTTCAACAAGACCAAAACTTCAAGCATGAAGTATAAAAAGTAGCGTATTGACGAAACTCGTAAAGGAGGTCGGTTGCATGGAATGCCGGTCTGCCCTACGAGAGAGAGATGACAAGGAAAGCTTAGGCCTAGCTAACTAGAAAATTAAACACTACAGCCTTCTGAACTTCTGCAGTGAGCAGAAATGAATATCATCGACGAATTTTAATGCCCAGAAAGAAAACTGACAAGCATAGGGCCTATCATTGCAACCCCCTCCCTCCGAGAGAAGCTCAAAACTTCTATATATCCTTTGAATTGAGACTAGTTCGCACGATATGTTGAAGAATAATCCACATTACCGCATCGCACAGAGGGAGACAGAATCAAAGATGCCACTGATAATGGAGGTCAGAAGAGACATCTGAAAGATAAAGAGACATCTGAAAGATGAAGAGACATCTGAAAGATGAAGAGACATCTGAACAAGAAGAGACATCAAGAAGGAGAGATAGCTAAAGGATAAGGAGAGCCAGCCAACAACCCAAGGCAGCCCTACAGCAGGAGGCAAGTCTACAACACAAAGGGCAGCACTCACTGCATGGATCTCGTCGTTCTCAGTCTGCATGAGGGCGTCGAAGGCACGTGTTGGGTCGTGGCCGAGCTCAACGAGTCGGCGGTAGGCGGCGGGCTGGGGCTGTGGCATTAGAGACATTTGAACAAATTTGGCTTGGTGACGTTTGATGTAAAGCTTAGTGAGACGTAAGGCGTAGTGAGACGTAAGGCGTAGTGAGACGTAAGGCGTAGTGAGACGTAAGGCGTAGTGAGACGTAAGGCGTAGTGAGACGTAAGGCGTAGTGAGACGTAAGGCTAAGTGAGACGTAAGGCTAAGTGAGACGTAAAGCTAAGTGAGACGTAAGGCTTAGTGAGACGTAAGGGTCAGTGGTAGCTTAAGTAACGTGGTGATGGGCTAAAGTTGAGCTTGGTTTAACGAGTAGCATGGTGATGGAATAGTGTTCAGATGGTCTTAATGAGTAGCTATATGAGGATACCTTGCAAATATTATGGACAAAAATGTTTAAATCTTCAACGTAACAGAAAAATCACTTTTCAAATTGCAAATTATTTTCAAATCCTTAGGCAGCAGCAAGGAGATTTTTTGTAGCACTGAAAGGCATTTATGACCTATGAGTAGAAGCATTTATGACCCATGAGTAGAAGCATTCATGACCCATGAGTAGAAGCATTCATGACCCATGAGTAGAAGCATTCATGACCCATGAGTAGAAGCATTCATGACCCATGAGTAGAAGCATTCATGACCCATGAGTAGAAGCATTCATGACCCATGAGTAGAAGCATTCATGACCCATGAGTAGAAGCATTGATGACCCATGAGTAGAAGCATTGATGACCCATGAGTAGAAGCATTGATGACCCACCACGAAGAAGAGCCTGCGGAAGTGCCAGAAGCGAGGCATCAACACCACGACAGGGTCATCTTCTTCTGTGAGATCAGCGAAGTGGGGCGCTGGGGGCAGGTGTTCGTGTGGGTCGTTCTCTGCAAGCCACTCTGCTGCTTCCTCAACTGAACTGCACAATTAATTACAGTTTAGTATCGAGAATATTCGTAGAATGCATCACAAGGAAATAAATATTTATTTTAGTCTCAAGGTTAAAAATAGGAAGGCAAACCTGTGGCTCAACAATGCAGGATCTCGAAAAGCCTACAATATGTTAAATATTTCTAAAAAAAAAAATTCTCCCTATCAGCAGTATATTAACTCAAACATTCACTTCACCTCAAGAAATGAGTATACATGAATAGGTACACAACAGCTAAAATTCTCATTGATTTCGTGGCGGCCTTGCTTTATTGTAAAATTTGTATTATTTATAAAATATACTATAATATTTACCACCGCTCGAACAGCAGCACTAAACTTACTATGGGTTCAGCTTTCAATTAGTTATAAATTATTTGCAAGAGTCTAAGTGATCTGACATCTTGTACAATTTCTGATTTCAGTAAAAACCCTAAGACAATAATGACACTCGGTCAAAACCACACTCAGTACAGCTTCCTGCAAAAAACATTGCTTATTCTGCGGTGAGCATCCAAGGAATGGAGGATTTTACTGAAGACCATTAACTCCAAGGTACACTGACGAGAACAGTGCAGTACACTTTAACCTCTCGAGCGAGGCTCAGGGATCCTACTTATCCTCAGAGATGCTCCAACAAGTCCACATGATACACTGAAAGACAATGTCTCTCAGCAGACAAGGTATAACACACTAAAAAACTGACAGAATGCACTTCTTGGACGCCATATGTTCAGAGTATGATATATTTATGATACTGAGGAGATGTGTATGGTAAAGAACCGAGCAAGGCTCTTGAGATTAGGAAAATAAGATTAAGAGATTAAATAAGATTAAGAGATTAAATAAGAATAGGAGATTAAATAAGAATAAGAGATTGAATAAAAATAAGAGATTAAATAAGAATACGAGATTAAATGAAATTAGGAGATTAAATAAGATTAGGAGAGTAAATAAAGGTAGTAATCTCCTAAATGGTCTAGATTGACAAAACCAATATATTTGAAGTAGCCAAGAACATTTGAGCTAAATCCCGTTATTTCGACTGCATAAAGGATTGTGAAGCAAGAACACCAACCTTTTACATTTGAGGGCAATGACAGCTTTTGGTTCACTGAATCCCATATCCTGGAAAGAACAGAAAAATTAACTCAGCAAGTTAGATCAGGATATAAATATTTATATTTCAGGAGTCAGTGAAAAAATGAAGAAAAGTAGGAAGTTAGGCAGAAGTACAGGGTGTGCCAAAAAAATTATACATTTTTAAAAGGCTGTAGTTTGATTCTGGTGCTAAGAGGCTGGAACAGGTCTCATTCGAAAGAACAAGATTTAAAGTTTTATTTTGTATCCAGAATACGTTGTTACCCACCTTATGAATACCAGTAGTATTCAAACTACAGCATTTTAAAAATGTATACATTTTTTGGGAGGGGGACACCCTGTATATTTCCAGAAAAATTAGGGTGATGAAACACAAATGCTAATTTTGATCGCGGCACGATGGGAGCAACGCCTATAAAAATATCAAGGAATTCTTAGAAATGCAAAAGACTTCAGCAGTCTCTTTCATACTCGTTTCCTACGACATTTTCTCCTTGTTGGGTTACTAATGTGTACGGTGTATGCTTGTGCGATATTTCATGAAGAAGTTATTAATTTAAGACAATCTCGGTAAACTACAGCGAGCTACGCGAAGTGCACGCACGTTTATTTTTTAATTCAATTTGAAAATGAATTCGACTTAGTCATTTTCAACTCTTTCGGTATATGTACTTCAATAATTTCACTATTATGCTAGTAAGTTAAGGAGGTATGAGGTACAGGGAGTAGGAAAGACAACACGGACGAGCCGCTCTATGTTCCTGGTAACTAATTAACTGAATCCTCTTGATGTTGTGCGACCTCCTGTCCTTTGACCCTGGAATGACGGATAAAAATATGCAGCATCGGAGACTAGGTGGGGCTATGAGGCCCAGCCACTTCTAAATTATTTTATGAGTTCAATTATTTTATTGAATAATGCCTTTTATAAAAGTCATAGTTTCATTCTCTAAAAATTATTTAATAACAATTTACGGGATTGTTAATTTTGACACTGGGCTTCTCAGGTCCACTTCGTCTCTCCAGGGTTAAATAATAACTTCATTATAATACTAGGAAGTTAAGGAAGTAAGGAACAGTGAGGAAGGACAGAATGAGGGTGGGCTGTGCTATGCTCGTGACAACAACTACGAAATTGTATTCTCTTCATATTGTGTGGTCTTATTTTTGAATAATAGCTTCATTACTAGGAAGTGTTAAGGAAATGCGAGAAAAGAGGGAACAAAGGTGGGCTGCGGCATGCTCGTGGCAACCACGAAGCTGTATTCTCTTCATGCTGTGTTACCTTGAGTTTTTTGATGCTGGCGGGTTTCATGCTGCTGCGGTGCCGCCTCTCCAGCTTGTCTAGGATGGCAATGAAGGCATCCTGCGTGTCACGGGCGCCCCCCAACAGACGTAGGGAGCTGTGGGCAACCCCCATCATGATACGGCGGAGCAGCAGCAGTTTTCCATGCACCTGAAGTTCATCTCATCAAGAAAAGACGTAATATCATCGAAACAGAACACGATTCATTTTTTGTACATGAGAATCAGATAATGAGGCTATATAATGATGGCACTAATGCATAAAAATAGACATTCAATAATATATGTGTATGGGGTTTAGAAATCATGTATCTCATTACACCAATATCATCATCGCGCTCATAATTATAAGCAACCTAAAAATTATGCAAAAGTATATGACACTAAAATAACCCAATCACTTTTAAATTTGTTACGAACTTATTCAGTAACTTAATATTTTATACCAAAATTCAGGTATCAATCAGTTTTCGCTCAAAAATGTAAACATCACGTTGAAAATCAACCAAGATTTAGATTGTCATCACAAGGGTACATAATTTCAGAATTTCACGTGCAACAGTTAATGACACCTGATGACAGACAACTTTGTGCAACTGCGCAGTGTTTTAACAAAGGTTGCGAGCATCTCAATGAGATGAAAAGTCCAAGAATGAAGCAAGATAATATAAATCGTGGAGGATGGTTGGACAATACGCCAGTTTCATTCACGAAGTGGATAACAGCGAAGTAGTAAAAGAAAAACCATCTTTATATATACAGCTAAATTCAAAGATAATCTAGCCTAGCAATAAGAATTCTTGATTTTGCGGTGAGTAGCTATGGGTATCATTAAAGAACGCTAATAACCTAAGGTACATTGAGAATAAGAATGAACAGCACATTCAACAGCGCTATGGTCTCAAAATACAATAAAAACGATCTTCTTCACTGAACCTCTGAGAGTGAGCCTATCAAAGTTAAACTCTTTCAACTTCAAAGCTAAATAAGTCTTTAACTTTAACTAAAATGACGGCTACTCGTTCAAGATACAATAACTGATGACCTTCCACGCTGAACCTACAAGGAGAGCGAGACCAAAAAATTATCAACACTTAAGAACAAAATTTTACAACTTTAAAAGTTTAAGACGACTTCCCGACAGGACAAACCACTCTAGTACTGCATTCTTCTAGCCATCAGCACTGAAATACAGACATTTGCACTCTCAATGTTATTATACTTTGCAGATTTATATCAACTAACGCAATATACACTTGCTAACGACAGATAAACCTCATATGACCCATGTTTTATCAGTATTTGATCGATAAAATTTACATATGGACAGCCAATCCACAGGATTCATGCAATGTTATCTCAGTGTGTGTCCATCGATGTAAAAGTTAAGTGATGTACATTTTAATCATAAGTGCCACGCTCAGACAAACGTATCAAACAGGATCAAAATCTACAGGCAACTGAACTTTCAATCCATAAAAGAAGTGGTCGATAAAATTCGTAAATAGAGCCAGACCCATAAGTACATCACACGTCTACAAAAACGTATAGCAAGCTAGTGAAATATCACCACGAACAAAATATAGAAACACACAGATAAAAGAAGAACAACCACATTGACGCCTTTTGTGACGGACAGAAGCCTGGACTACACCGCTACGTGAATATGAGTCAAAATCCTTACACAGAGACATCATGAACAGAAACACAATGTTTGCTCCACATGACCAGCAAACCTAAACCTCGTCCACACCTCTATAGTATTGCAGCTGCAGCGACTGGGTTCTGGCACCCGAGGGCAGCTGGGGAGCTGTGAGGTGGCATGTCTGATCTCTCCCTCAGAGGGTGGGAGTCCTGTCATGTGGTTCATCAGGAGCCCTCGGGCGCGGGCCATCTGACGGAGGTTGGTCAGGGTGGGGTCAGAATCGAGGTGTATTCTCATTGAGGTAGACATGCGCGAGTTGTCCTCCAGCAGCAGCAAGTCAGCTGAGGAAGAGGGCGCTTCAATAATCATTTCGTACTAAATTTGAGACAAATCACTAAACTTCACATGTAGCCAGAAAAATTGAATCGCAGACTAGAAAAACATTCATTTCACGACACTCCCGGCTGGTTCAATAGAATTTGATGCATTAATTTCATCGTGAAGCCTTCACAGAACTAGACTCCTGCCCTGGATGTTCTGTTCCTTCACTCAAAAAGCGAGCTGAGGCTCAAGCATTATCAGTTTTAACTCTTAACGAAACGGCTTATTGTTGAATGTGGTTAAACCCAATTACGTTTTGAAATAGTCCTACAAAATAGTAACTTTGCATTCATCCTACACTTATTTGAACCACTGGCATTCCTGAAGTACAATAATTTATTTTAGTCCTGCATTCTAAACATTTCGTTCCAGTTGAAATGTTTCGTGCATAATAATATTGCCGTATTAATGAGGTCGGTATAGTGTTGAGTCGCTAGCAGGTATAAAACAATGCACTTGTCTAGTTCTTTAGCTCATTGAGCTTTATAAATACAACGATTACTGGAAACAAATTATTTTTTATTAATTAAACATAAGAAACCCAATGTTTTGAAGTGAAACTTGTTTTTTCATTGAATATCATTCTTTTGTAATAAAATAATGGTAAGAAATATTCCGATAAATATTGAATCCTGATATTTGAAACAAAGTCTCATTGTCAATACTTGTTCTGTCAAATAATTATAAAATACCAGAAATGTATTCAGCGCATTGCCCTAAGACGTACATGAACAGCCAAGAATGCATGAATATTAAAGAAAAAATTTTACTGAAGGAATGAACTCTTTATATGATGTCTTAAGGCGTCCATCTATCTGGATTCTAATTACGACAATGAAATTATTTGAAAAACGAATTAATATCACCTATCACATTGATTTTTTTTTTCAAGGCTGATACTTGTGCAATGCAGTGTAGAACTCCAAGTTTGGAAGAGCCCCAAGGCCAAAATTCTTCCTATTACACCACGCAGCAGTGAAATAAATTTGGTTTGAAGAAAGAAAGTTGATCACTTGTATTTAATTCTAATGTAAGTAACGTTCCGAAGTTACAGTTTCTCTATTCCTGTTATCATGCGTGATACATTTGTTTCTCGGTCACAATAAAATGAGTCATTTTAATCTGACAAACATACCACAAGAGAAACACATTTATGTGTTGCAGTATCAGGGCCGCACTAACATGATAGAATCATAAACTGGTAGGTTACATTAAACGATAAACAGACCATAAAAATATAAAGAAAATACATTTACCTTTTTAATGGAATAAAAAAAATTGATAGAAAAAGAAAACTGCTGGCCACACTAACCACCGCTTGGAATGTTTTCCAGCGCCAAAGAAGATTCATCGGCGAGTCTTCGACGACTCTGGGCATGGAGCAGCAGTAGCTGCGGCTGATGAGCGCCGTTATTCCGAGGGAAGTTTGCGGCGGGAGTATCGAAGTGACCCACCGCCATCTGCTTGATCTGCTTCACAGGAGTACTGGAGGGAACTGCCAGCACGTATTCTCCAGACTGGTTACAGGAACGCACGTACACCTGGAAACGTGTATTGCATTAGAGCACGGGTTTTCAATCAGTGGGTCGCGAAGCCTTGGCAGGAGGTTCGCATAGCCTTGCTAGAAGTGGCTTGGGATAATACAGCGTGTCCATAAAGTCTCATGAAGTCTCAACAGCACCTGTTTCACAAACAGGATCCCTGAAACATACAAATGCAAAACGTGATTTAAAACTTTAATCACTTTTCATAGTTAATAAACACTGAATACAATAGAACAAATATGAATAAAATATCTTATCAATAGCATTTGTCATAAATTTTTGAAATTGTAAAAAGACTTTATGAACACCGTGTACTAGTTTCAAATTTCATGTACGAAAAAGAAAGCAAATCAAGCTGCTGATAGTAGAGGTTGACGAGGTTTACAAGCTTTTGGGTAAGGGGTTGCGAGTACGAAAACGTTGAAAACCACTGCTTCAACATTTACAGCACCAGCCGTTCTGAAATATTTCTACGAGAGGAAATAGCTAGTCTAGAAAATAAAAAATTCGGATGATGAGGCAACGCCTGCACAGAAATAACAGTCACAACACAAAAATGGCGAAATAAAAAGAAACTTTCATCTGGTGTTACTACTAGAGCCCTATGGCCAGAACCTCCTCGTATCCTGTATACTGAGGTCCTCTCTACGTCTCATGTCACAAGCTATAATGAGACTGCGTGTAGGTTCCCCTCATTTAATCCTTTGTCTACAGACGGTTCCTCTCGCTCCCATTGTCTTCACAGAACGTAAAATTAACTTAGCTTGCTATGAAAACGATAGTTAGTAACTGCACCGAGAGTTACCTACCGTCAGTAGACAAAGAGTAAAGGCGATTATCACAGTGAAACCCGGCAAAAATTTGGTTTCAGTAGCACCACAAGGGAGGATATCGCGAATTTTCGGTCGGGACAAACGGCAAAATAAGGCAACGTGAGCATCTCAAAAAAAGTATAAAATGAGAAGAAAGAAGCAGAAACAAAGACACTCGTACAAGAGGTCGATTGCCAGGTGTGCTGTTACCTTCACAAGAGAGATTGACGGATGCAAAATGTTAAGGTTATGCCTAACACTCAAACCTACAGAGAGAGCAAATCCTACAGGTCTATTGACGAGGACGGACACCATCAAGATTCCCCCACTCTCAAGAGGAGCACAAAGATCCTACACATACCGAGTTGCAGAATATTTCAGGATAATTTTCAGCAGAACAACTCTAAGAGCTAGAGTATACTACACATCTCAAGTTAGGTGTATTTCTGAGGCTGATGCCAGGACTTACTTCGACCACATCTTCATCAAGAGCTGAGTTGATGGAGTTCATGGATTCCATCTTCATGGTTGTTGCAGGTGGTGCAGTACGAACAGAAAGAAGGGATGAGATGGATTGATCAAGGTACAGTGGGAGTGACTCGTGTATTTAGTGTCAGAAGACACGACTGCAAGTGACTCGTTTATTTAATCGAACGGAAGATATTGTTTCAGACGTCAATGTCAAGCGTGTTCATGCGCTGCAGAAATTCTCACGTGAAGCGTTAAAAGTATAGAAAATTACTTGTCATGTATCACAAGAGGGCAAAGTACAAGCATATTTTCAAATATGCTTGATAAATAAAATATGCTTAATAAATAAATTTTAGATATGCTTGATAAAAATAAATATAATACTATGCGTTTTTAAATAACAAACAACCCCAATTTGATGTCGATAACCAGCGACAAGCAAAAATTATAATGTAACAAATAACAAAATTCCACTTAATATTCCTATTAAATTTTTTTGACGTTACGTGAGTTCACAGCAATAGCTTATGAATAATCTGAAAACATGTTAGAGCGTCACTTTAGTGTTGTTACGGGTAAAAGCTCAATAACGAATTGAAGAAACTCTGCAGCCACCTCCAACAAACTTGTTCCTGTCTAGAAAAATTCTTTAAAAAAGTATGGCACACATAACAATAAACAAAAATTTTATTTTTATTCATTTATTACTACTATTACTGAATACTGAATGATAGAAAGACTACTAAATAATAGGAAAACTGTTGCTGCTTCTAGTAGTACTCAAGACTACCGAATGACAGGAAGACTGCTGCTACTACTAAAGACTACCGAATGACAGGAAGACTGCTACTACTACTACTAAAGACTACCGAATGACAGGAAGACTGCTACTACTACTACTAAAGACTACCGAATGACAGAAAGACTGCTACTACTACTAAAGACTGCCGAGTAATAGGAAAACTACTGAGTGGTACAACGATAGCACTTCACTTTAGTAGAGCCTAAGTCAAACTGTGATGTCCGCAATAAAGAGAAGAAAACGATGATCTAACTACAAGTTCAACCTTTAACTGCCTCACACAATCAGAGTTAATCTTCCGTAAGATCAGGATGATGCAAAAAGTTAGGGTGTCTAGAGCACGTTACGGTTCATGAAATATTTTCGACTCGAAGAAAGTCTTTTAAGCAGCTTCCCCCAAGGCACAAAAAAGAACGGTGTTCTTAGGTAATATTTCCCGACAGGTTAACATTTAATTTGAATAAACAAGAGATAAATAAACCAGGACGTCTAAATGCAATAGGTCTTTTTCCCCATATTGAACTTTCATTAGTAATTTCTCAAATGCTCTGTAATGAAAATTTAATATTTTTGTTAAATCGCAAGGACATAAACTGGTCAAGTTGTCTAACTGGGTGAAGGGGTTTATCAAGTCCTTAAATACAGAGCACCAATAAAAAAATAATTAAAAACTAATCAACATTAAACAAGTTAAATAAATCAGTATGTAAAAGCAGTCTACACAGATCCTCCATTAGACTCTGTTGTTCATCCACACTTTTCGTGGTCTAAATAGTCTTAAAACCGTTTTAAAAAGTGAATTATTTGTAAAGAGTGTCTACAACAGATGTACTTTTGATTGAGGAGTTCATCAACATAGATACATATCTAATGCATTATATGAAAAAATTAAACTAAATTGAAGAAAATTAAATGTCATGAAAGAAAACTTTGATATTTTCCCTCTAGTCTAGTCTCTCCCAAAGTATTGGGCAGTCAAAGAATTGGTACATTTTATGGAATATTCTGTATTTTGTATCTGGGACCCGGAGGAAAGAATGTTCCCCAAGTAGGAGAGAGAACTCCTACCCCCTGCGGGTAAAATAAAGTATAAAAGTAGTACATACTTTTATACACAATGCTCAAACGAGATAATCCGCCAGTGCTGTGGTGGTTAACGAAAACACTTGCGAGTTTCAAAACGAAAAATCTTTCTGTCTCACGTAGGTTTAAATAAACTATGACATCTCCAGGCCGCCGTGGAGATGACATTTTAGAGCCGTAAGACGTAAGTGAATGAATTGTTAGATTACAACTTAGTCTATTATCCCAATAATGATTTGATGAGATTTAGTTGTGTTTCAAATGATAAAAACATCAACCAGACGCACCTCATCTCTCAAGTCTACAGACAAGGACGGACAACGTTTAGCACACTTCTAAACACAAGTGCGAGGTGCCCGCTGTTGGAGCATGAAGTGCGGGGTGCCCGCTGTTGAAGCATGAAGTGCGGGGTGCCCGCTGTTGGAGCATGAAGTGCGGGGTGCTGTTGGAGCATGAAGTGCGGGGTGCCCGCTGTTGGAGCATGAATTGCGGGGTACCCGCTGTTGGAGCGTGAATCACACCAAAAATCTGATGCCAAAGGTACGTTTGCACATAACGCTTTAATAGAACGTCATGAAAGGAACCATTAATGAACACTCCATGTAGTCAGTACTCAAGACTATTCCTCCCAGTCAAAACTACAGTCAACTGGACTACCGTACTTCAGACATGCAGTCTATGAAGTAGCTTTTGCAATAATATGAGGAAAAATAAAAGAAAAATTAAATAAATATCCATTTCCTACTAAGAAAAAATCCGACCACTCGTGCAATATAAAGTATCCAACTGTCCAAGAAACTCTGATAATGGAACAATAAACCAAATAGTTTTATAGCAGGATCACAGATGCAATACGCACGATTTCATAATTGTAAATAAAACATTATTTTCGAAGCATGAAGAAAATTATCGTAAACTCAGTAGAGGTACAACCTCAGAGTGTCGTATGAGGAAAATTGCAACAGAGGCTGAGACTGACCTCCCCTCTTCCCTACACCTAGCTGCTGGGTTGCATGTCCGTAGATACAGACAGAGAAGTGAACACGACCTCCATTTTGTAAACTAGTACATTTGTTAAGCGTTTCTTTGTTTACTTTACTTTATATTTCTCCAGAATTGGGTAGTGCATGGATAAAAATTAAGCTTTCTTTCCATGCAGACTCTTTCACAACCAAATCAAGAAAAAAGACGACAAGGACAGAAACATGATACTCGCCCCAGAGGTCGCGGGTGTGACACAACGGCCATACCAGCGAGAAAAATGTGAAAACAAGCCGCACTTCATCCTAAGCCTACACACAGCACACTCCCACTTCCAGGCGTACTGACTGGGCGGTGGGTAGGTGGGAGAGCCTCAAATAACTCCATTATGGGGTGTGAGATTAATTACACCTGACATACAACTCAATATACAGGGTGTCAAAGTCTCTAATAAAAGCTTCTCATAAAGTCTCAACAGCACCTCTTTCACAAACAGGATCCCTGAAACACACAGAAGCAAAATGTGATTAAAAACTTTAATAAACACTGAATACAATAGAACAAATCTGAATAAAATATCTCATGAACTGCATTCGTAATACTTTTTTGAAATGGTAAAGAGACTTTATGAACACCCTGTACTTCGTACGTCACTCTAAAGGTGAGTAAATATACGCCAGTACGCTCAGTTAATCTAAGATTCCATACAAAGATCACACATTTCCAAAATAAACTATTGCATTTTCATTCAAGTCAGCAGAACCTCTATTTTAAAACACGATAACAAAATATATACATAATGAATATATATTAAAGTAATGTCTCAAATAGTTGATAATAAGGATCAACGTAAACTATCATAAAATAATATTTTGCATAGTTCTAATTACAACGTTCATACTTCAAAGGCTCTTCACAAACTCCAAGACCACCTGAAGAACTTGTAAGCAAATCAATGACATCTAAGCAAACAACAACACTCAATTGAACGAAAGCATATTACATCATAAAGAAATGTGTCATATTTCTCAATGAAATTATTCACGAATGTAAAAAATTCATTAAATGATTTAGAAATGAGATCCAGCCCCACAAGATCTAAAAAATTCATTCATACGTGAACCGGCACTTCAAATACCTGGAAGCAATAAAGCATTCATTGATAGCATCAAATTATGTCACAAAACTCAAGGAGAACTGAGCGACTGCATCATGAAGAAGATACAAACTACTGATAGTTGCAGGCGAAAAAGAGGGAAGAATAAATTTATATGAAGCCTCAATGATGCCTCAGTGTAGCTCACACAAAATAACGAAGAGAGAAAAAAAAAGGGAGAGTGACAGCGAATTGTTTCTTCATCCACCAAACTAGAAAGCACGAACAAAACCTTCTTCAAAGTTTTATTCCATCTATTCTTCTGAAGCAGAGAGCAGGGGTCACACACAAAAGAATAATTTACAATTAAATAGAGAAGAAAGAGACCTTCTAACAAATTGCAGTAGTACCACGAATAACATCAGCTGTACAACAACAGCTGTACTAAGAAAGTTCGTAAGAACTAAAAAGTGTAGAGAATATAAGGGCAAGCACAGCACTTTATCAGACAATTTAAGATCCGACAGAGCACTTAAATAAGGGGAAACTCAACGCTTCAATGGAACCGAGTGACGTCATGGAATACAAGTTAGTAAAACAACAGGAACTGCGATATAATAGCTGCTGTGAGAGGCCAGTACGGGCAGCGAGTGTCAAAGAGGTAACTATTGAACGAAGATGTGGGCAAGGAAAGCATCAAAAACACTAGCGCACAAGTCGGTGGTAGCAAACGTCGTTCTCAGAATGGATGAAGGAACACGCCGAGAAATACAAGGACTAAGTAACTTTTTCAATTGACCCACAACGGACTCGTACAATAAACGTGGCCGATTCTGCAACGGACAGTCAGGGATCCTAACACTGATAGTCAGTGAGGTAGACCACGCCCAGTAGACCATCTTCTCGAGAAGTGCATCTGTACTCCGGAAATGAAGAGACGTGAATCTCCTCAGATACACTGAAGAACAATCCAATGACGTATTTATTGAGGAGTCAAATACTAGCATTAATTACTTGTTCGCAAACACATTAGAAAATATTGCAAAACGAAAGAGCTTATGGAACAAGTTAGAAAAACTACCCACACTACTACGTACAAAATGTATAAAACTCTACAGGTGCGTTTACTAACTAGACTGTGACTGATTTCCAGTCCACATGCCGTTCTACGGTACTCCCACACAATTCTCTTGCTTTACTAAGCTCATCAACACTAAAATATGTCCATACACCACACCAATGTTCCACCTACTTTAAACCAAAATATTTACTTTGAAAATTGCTAAATTCGTTAGAATTAGAAAAGCTATATTTCAACATCACAACGATAAACATCTGACTCAGAAAGTTATATTACAAAAACTGAATATACTTTGAAGTTCCATGTTGAACAGCTTATTAGGTAAGAGACCAAGTTAAGTTTTTAATTCTCTAACCACTCAAATATATGAATTTAGGAAAATTATTCTGAAAATATCAACAAAGTCACAGAAGAAGAAACAATTTAAGCAACGCTGGTTGTGTATCACGTCGAGCGTAGGAACTAAGCTAGTGGGTGGAATTGAAACAGATACAAGTTAACAACCGCTACGGTATCAAATTCATCTTACTTTGAGGAATAGTTAATGAACAAAAATATCCAAGTTTGAGAAATAAGATTTTCTAATTAAGAAA
>VCRD01003396.1:0-20999 GCA_006783055.1 Trinorchestia longiramus | reverse complement strand
GTCTTAGGGCTCAACATGATGATGGTCGGTCTTAGGGCTCAACATGATGATGGTCGGTCTTAGGGCTCAACATGATGATGGTCAGTCTTAGGGCTCAACATGATGATGGTCGGTCTTAGGGCTCAACATGATGATGGTCTATCGAAATTTTCACTTTCGATAGGAGTAATGTAGCTTCCGAATTACTGTAATTATACAGGGAACTAAGAATAAGTAGAGAAAGAACCTATATAGGGAGAGTCGGGTGATTGAATAGGGGAGATTACTATTAAAGAGGCATTAGTATTGGGATCATTTATTTTTAAAGGGTCTCAGCGCCGTCGCGTTCTGAAGTTCCGTCCGGTCCCAAACCGCCCAATTGTCTGTATTGCACTTGTTCAGACTACAAGTTTCGCTGCAGTTTGAAGCGGAGTCGTCGGGTTGCGTGCTGTGGTGGAAGTTGTTCCTGCTCCATCGTCGCTAGACGTGACGTTCTACTTCTTCCTTGCTTTCCCCTGCCTATATTTTGTGTTTCTGAATAGAATTTCTTTCATTTTGTTTTGTTGTGCAATCTAGCACCAATTGTCTGATGCGTACTCCATATTTTAACTGGTCTATCTAGACCTCTAAATAAATAACTTAAAATTAGACTGTTGTCTAATTTTAAAATTAAAAATTACTTAAATTCGAGTGAATTCGTCTAATAATGAGGGTCTGAGAAGACTCTCAACTCTGAATTCTACTCTGTAAATTAAAATTTCCTCTTCCTCTTCCTTCCTAAACTTAAAACTACTACTATTCTTTACTATTTAATGTGGAGTACGCTTCTTTAACTATTTTCAACTATCTTTAAATTCTAACACGCCTAGCAGTTTCCGATGGAAACACTGAAAGAGCACGTATCTTTTAGGTTTGTATCAAGCATTTGAAAGTTAACTGAAATATGAACATACTGAAATTCTTCTTGCTAAGTCCATCATTACAGAGTAATTGATTCGTTAATTTCAACAGTACAAATACATTCGGGGTTGTTACCAGCTTTGGGACAGCGACGGGCGAACTCTTTCCAGAAAAGTCCTCGCTGTCAGTGGTAGGTGGCTTGCCTATAGTTAGGTCCCTGAACTAAAATTGGCATTAATATCAACATTTACCCGGCATTCTGTAAATCTCATAAGAATCTATTATTTAGCGGCAGGAAGAAGTGGGAGCCCAAGGTCGTGACTCAGCAGCCTGGGAGCACGGATCATCGCTGCCCTTTGCCACTGGTGTTCTGCAGACGCTACTTAAGATTAAGATTGAGCGCGGTTCGGCTGGTGAGAGCTGACATGCCGGCTCTAGACCTCAAGGACCGACGGACGCGAGCATGGGGGTGCTGAGACTAACCGTTCTCTCCAGTTGTATATTTATGTTCTGGCTCTCTGTGACCTCAATTAAACTTCTTATTATTCTTGAAGAGACGCCAGGTTTATTGGAGGAACGGCTTGAAACCCTAACTATTTCTTTTTTGTTGACGGTCAAGTCATCAAAATTAGATAATTAAATTACGTAAATGTAAATAATTAAATTGCTCCTAGACTTAAAGTAAATAAACAAGATTAAATAACCTTTACTTTTTACCCATGAAGTGTCGTGAACTTTGTGGCGTGCAAAATTCGCGACAGGTCAGTCTTAGGGCTCAACATGATGATGGTCGGTCTTAGGGCTCAACATGATGATGGTCGGTCTTAGGGCTCAACATGATTGTCAGTCTTAGGGCTCAACATGATGGTCAGTTTTAAGGCTCATCGTACTGGAAACTTTTCAGCAACTCCAGAATTTCTTGCTCTCTAATTTATTTTGAACAAGCTCACAGAAACTAAAGACTTCTTAACGTCAATACTTCACTCAAGAACAGAATTGCGTAGCTCACCTCCAACTTTTTCCTCTTTCTTCTCTCCGCTTCAAGTTCCTCCTCGGAGTCTCCCTCTGTTCTGCGTGCATCTGCAGCTTGCAGCTGCTTCTGCAGGGATACGTTGGTCGCCTGCAGCTGCAGTACAGCTGCCTCTGAGCTCTCCAGCTTCTTTTTCAGATCCAACAACTGACAGAAAAGGTTAATTTTAAACTATATTTCATAGTACAGAATAAATCAATATTTTTTTTCTTACTGGTATAGACTAAAAATCAAATCTAGCCCACATACGAAAATGCCTAAAGTTTAACATGATTATAATAAAATACTGATGATACATTAACATAAAATTTGCAGGCAACTAACAAATACATTAATACAGTTTCAAGAAGTTACCAGGATCCACATACAACACTTCTGAGAGCTCAATCTTAAAATAGAATATGGCAACAGGAACGAACCGAATGGCCCATTCTTGGGTTCCCGTGCCAAGTACAAAAGTAGTTGTTAATGTATTCGATATTTTCTCTTGTCCCAGTCCGTACCGGGACACAGCATCACGTACATTAACTGAATAAGAGAACGTTGTATGGTGCATAGGCTGTAGCTATGAGTCCCAGTGCGTCTGCAAAAACTGCCATTCCTGTGTCTGTCTCTGTCTTATTTCTAACATGTCACATCGCCTGTATGTACTAACACACATCATAAGTCTAAGACTTTCCCCTATTGTTCCTCAACATTGCGACAAGGGTTCTATAATGTATCTTTCACATCCATCTGAATTAGAAACATCCTAACTTAACGTATCTGAAGGGTCACCTGCTTAGAATCCTCCTCTGCGGAGCCGTTCGTCATGTTCCCTTGTTGCAGCTGGTACAGCGCCTCATCCTTCTTGTGCAGCACCAGCTGCAGGTCTCGCAGCTGGCACCGTAGTGTCTCCAGCTCAGGGTCCGCTGGGTCGCTGCCAGCACCATCTGTGTTCCGGTCTTCGACTGCGGATTTGGTGGCAGCAGCATCTGCCTCCTCTTGCTTCTGCTGCTGTAGTTGCTGTGGTGAACGGCGAATACATGCGAGGTTCACTAAAAATTATTGTTTATTTATGATAAAGAAAGATTAATTACGGAACGTATTAAGATTGTTTGAGTGTTCTGTGATGACAGTTCACAAAAACTTAAGAAATACTCGTATATTCATAGTTTGACCACCAAAAAACTTGGCAAGGCATTGTCGGGGAAGAGGGCAATGATAGCAAACGCAGAAAGGGACAGATGAACATCACACGAATTATAGGCAAAGTTATAAACGTACAGTGGAAATGGCCATTTCATAACTCGATATTCTTCAAAGAATACAGTTCTAACATGCACTGCACGACAAGAGCTCTACACAGTTATGTAGAAACAGATTTTCCCCTCCATATGATGGCTAGAGTAATTAGCAGAAGTTCAAGTATAAGAATAGGAAAATAATCTATCTGAAACTATTCAGAAATGACACAAATTCACCAAACAGCTACATGATGTTTTCATAATTTGAGAATAGATTAGATCTTATCTTTACATTTGGAAAGATCAGTACAGGACCGACAATGTTATTTAAAGACAAATAATCCATCCATCGACGAAGCAGATTTTGTTACTCATTGCAGATGATAACAAAATAGACCCTCATTACACATGATAATGATCGCAGACACGATGATCTGACCGTCTCCACGCATTATATGTACTAGTAGACTGATAATTTGACCGTCCCTACGGATTATATTAGTAGACGGATAATTTGACCGTCCCTACGGATCATCTTAGTAGACAGATAATTTGACCGTCCCTACGGATTATAATAATGGACTCACTAATTACCTGGACAAGCTTATCACGCTCCTGCATCTGGTAATAGTAGTAGTCTCTAGCGTAGGTCAGTTCTGACACTTGCTGCTGCAGCGCTGCTATAGCTGCACCACCACTGCTGTCACCGCTGCTGCCATTCTGCTGCTGCAGCAACTGCAGCTGCTGCTGATACTGCACCTGTAGAGCTTGTTGCTGCTGCGTCAGCTGCTGCACATTTGCTGTCAGGCTTTGTTTATCAGCCGTTAACGTCAGCACCTGCTCGTTGGCAGCCGTCAGCTGGGCCTCCAGCTCCGCCACCTTCCGTTCGAGCAGCTCTGAAGCGTCAGCCTCTCCAATGTTGACCGCTCGAAGGAGGCTTCCTTCAAGACTCTTGTAAGCAGACACAAAAGAGTAATCAAAACAGAGGTCTGACTTTTTCAGGGCTGATATCTTGGGAGACTTGGCAGCTTGGATGAAAGGGTCCATGCGACCGAGAGCCGAGAGCTTGTTGCGGAAAACATGGGAACCAATACGGTCCGTGACCATGGAAGCGAGCTGGTCCCGAGACAGGGTGTTGGGAGCGCCCTCGTTGTAAAGGGCACATACCCCCAACACGAACGCACTCAGACCCTGCAGGATCTGGCTCTCAGGGTCCTCAGTCTCGCTGCTTGATATCTGCAGAAAGTAAATTCGTTTAAACCTTTCACAACCAAATTATTTTCATACTGATCAAAATATTGCGTAAATTACCACTTATCTTTACTAATCTCTATGTAATTTTGCTGTAATTTTGAACGAAACATTTAGAATATGGGACTAAAAGGAATGATTTTTAAAGTTTGTTTGAGACATAGTAACCCAGCAGTAGTGAAAGGGAGTTGTAAGTGTAGGCAACGAAGACAGACTACACAACTTTTGGAGTTCTTCATTTTGCCATGGCAGACGACTCTGCATTTGTTCAAACGTGAAGTTGGATGCCTTAGCAAAAATTTGAGAAGCAAGAGTACAAATAAATAAGAGATCAAGCCTATATCAAGGAACTGAAACGTATACGCAAAGAAAAGATAAAAGCAAACGTGCAATTCGCAAGATCGTCCACGGCTAAAACAAAAGAAAATCTATTAAATACCATGTAAAGGCCCGTCATAGAATACGTTGTAATAGGCTTTTCAAATACTTTAAAATAAGCTAGTCAAATACTACAGCATAGAATAATCAAATACGTTATGCGTCCATCACGATGGATATAAGGTACGTAGCAAAGCTTGTCCCAGGTCTATCATTACAAATCAAGTAACATGTCTATCAAACAACCTTTAATAACTTATTAAATCCCTTATGACTGGTCTATCAACCACTATGTAACAGGCGCATCTCATTCATTATAATACTTCAATCAAATATCTTGCAATAAAAATATAACATACCTTGAATAATGTTTAAAATATTCATCACTTTGTATTAGGTTTGCTACACACTTCATAAAAACATGCTAAAAAATACAAAAGCGGAGAAATAAACAACAACCCAATAGAACACGGGTAAACCGCTGACCAGCCAAAGGTCCTCCCACTGTGGGTCATGGTAAGGTCAAGCAGCTCACAAAGTTTTACCTGTGTGGACTGACTAGACATGAAATGATGAGTTTTCTCCCCGTATACTCGCAGCCAAAACCTATGTGACACCTGCCCCCCACGGGTTTGTTTAGACACACTTGAGCTACACGCTCACCTGAATACAACATCTTCACATAAATCTGTTCATGCTTGTCAAACGCGCATGTTCACGCTGTTGAATAGAATGAGGCGATAGGAACGAGCTTTGTGGCCCATTCTTGGGTTGGTACCCAAATCCCATGCCATAATTCTAGCCAAGCGATGATCATACACAAACTGACCACCGCGGCAGCGGGCCTCGAACCCGGGTCTTCGCGCATCGCAAGCGAGTTCGCTCACCAGTCGACAAGCTGGTGGATGAAAGCATTAGGTGCACACCTGCGCAGTGAGGTAGGGCATGACTGAAGGCACGACAAGGAGCTGAGTGACGGCCCTGGGGCACTGCACTAGCCACAGTGCCAGCAGCTGCAGCAACGCCACCTTCGCTAGGAAGGAAGAGGTACTCAGTAGGAGGGTGCAGCACTGGCGTAGCAGTGACACACACTCCCCACCACCGCCTGTAGCCAACTGAACCCGCAGCAGCTCGTCCTGTTGTTAAATGAGCTGGGGTGAGAGAAGAAACGCCAAATCTTAAATTATAAATTCCTCCCTTGAAAATTCCTCTAGCTCAATACATGACGTTGAGAAAGTCAACTCTACAGTAAGAATTAGATCAAAACGACATCTGGGATCCGTATAAAACGTGCGCTAGCGGGGCTTTAGCACGCCCAGGCCGTGCCCCGGAGATCCCACCTTCTGCTGGGTGTTGTCGTGCAGGGCGTGTGTGAGGGCGACAGCGCACAACCACGTGGACGTGGGGTCGTTGGAGAACAGCCCTCCACACAGCAGCTGCCCACTGCTGATGTCCTCCGCTGTACACAGTAATTCATATACTATTATTAAGCTTCTTTACTATTATTATGCTTGCTTACTATTAATCTTGATCATTATTATTAAGCTTGTTTACTATTATTATACTTGTTAAGTATTAATCTTGTTTATTATTATTACGCTTGTTTACTATAATAATACTTGTTTACCATTATTATGCTTGTTTACCATTACCGTACTTCATAATTATTATTAAATCTTGGTTGCACACTCAAGTGCAATGAGGAAACTTCCCAGCATTGGACGTGTACTAGCAACTTCTCTATGCAAGAAATTCCTGGAAAACACCGTGTTTCATTTAAAATGTCAATTTTGATTACAAAGATCAAATTAACACTGAAGGCAAGTAAATACCCAATGAAGAAAAGGGAAAATAGCCCACGGAAAAATTTCCAGTTCACATTTCATGAAAACGACAAGCACTGATCCCATGAAAATTACAAAACAAGATTCCTAGGAAGACAGTAATGTCGATCAATCACAGAAGAGAACGTATGTCTTCCTCTCACCTGCACAAGAAATAACAGAGCACAAGACTAGGATGTCTTACCCTTGACGGTCTGAGGGAGCAGTGTGGCCACCAGAGTAGCTTGCAAGACTGAGTTCTTGCAGAGCAAACAATGAAGGCAGTACAGCACTGCACTCCGTAGCCCCACCGCCTGCTTCTCGTTCACCATGGACATCAAGAGCACCACCACGGCAGGTCTGTATTACAGAATCATCCTACATTGCATGTGTGAAAAAGTTGTATTGACAGATCATCATTATTATTATTATAACAATCCTAGTTTAACCAGTATTCTCAGCAGTGATACACGGGATCAGGAGATAGTCGTTCAAGTTTTATAGTCACACGTTTTAGAGGAAATGGGGATAAGTATCAAAGTTGTCAGGATGCTGTGATAACCCGAAGCAAAATAATTTTATTGACAGAACTGAATGATTATTTTAGGGATATTTTTTATAGAAGTCTAGAAACAATACACGTGTTCAAGACTCTGACTTTCCGTAAGGTGATAAGAGTTACATTCTCACCCTTATACGATTTGCACGAGTTTTTCCATTAAGAAAACTCGCGTGTGACCAACATGACAAACCTCAGCTAGTAGGCTTGCCTGTACAGGAAGGTCAGTAGATTTATTTATTTACTCTACTTGGTATAGATTAGAGTATAGATTAACCTTGGAACAACAGATAAAAATAATCAGAATCGCAGACTAGGCGGCCTACAAGGCCCAGTCATTTTTCAATTATTTTTCTTTCAAACTGCGTAACAGAGAAGTAATATAAATTTGTTCTATTGATGTTATTATTAAGTGAGGTTCATGAATACAATAATAATTTACGGGCTTTTTAATTTCGACACTGGGCCTCTTAGGTCCACTTCGTCGTTCTAGAGTTCAGTTGAGGTATATGATTGAAGAAGTTCATTAAGACCCTGGAGACGGAGCTATTCAATATAATAGTTCACTTTCACACAGAGACAAAAAGACCTTGGAGGTTTCGAGGGCGCCATGACGTTGCTGAAGAAGTTCTGGTTCTCCTCGTGAGCCCTGATGACGTCAGCGATGGTGGTGATGACGAGGGTGAGAGTGGCAGCAGGTACACCACTAGCCAGCAGCATGCGACACAGCGCCGGCAGGACACCACTGGCTCTCAGTACGGTCTGGTACGCACGTACCTCTGCACTACAACTCTCAGGTTGCACCAAACAGCTCACCAGCTACAGTACAAAGTAATGCATCGTCTCAATATTATGTCTGCATGGGACTTGGGTATTTATGGCATGGGACATGGGCATCGGCCCAAGAATGGGCCAAACGGCTCGTTCCCATTGCCTTATTCTATTCTTATGTCTCGACAACAAATTTGCATGTTAGGTAAACCGTGGTAACATCTTTCAAGCACAGGAAAGTAGGGAATCCATAATAAGTTCTTTTAAAAGGAACTCTTACTTCCCCAAACATTTCTGTCTCAAGGCACGAACAATTTCACGAGTGCAAGTAATTTTACAAAAATCAGCTTTCAGCTCTGCAAAACTTGATCCTAAATCCGAATATCACGGTATCCGCTCCTAAACTATGCTGTTATTAACGAGATGAACAAAATTTCTGTACAAAGCAAACAAAATCAAGTGATCATCAAACATTTACACAAGAAACGAATATACCGAAATTCCCCTAAAATACTCTTCAGGGTACCTCACAGTGGAGAGTAGGCTTGTCAGTAGCAGTAAAATAAAACTGGCACTAAAATAAAAATATGATTGGCAAATTCATCATGAAAATGAGACGTATGGATGTAAGTACACATTTGCCTCAGTTAGCTTGTATTTAAGCCCCTCAAACTACTGTTTATTATGTATATTGCTGATCACTAGGCGTGTCACTGATATATTTCTCCATTCAACGCACAACCTCTGAGTTAGAATTACAGTCCTGAACGAAAGTGACTGCTTCAAATTTAGTACGTTCTGAAAAAAAAAACACTAAAAAAAATTTCAAACGCTAAAATATTGGTGCGAATGACGAAAAAAAAAATAAGTTTCCCACCTCTAGCATTTTGTGCACATTTGCCATTTTCTGGGCAGACCAAGCAGAAGACTTAGCAGGATCCTCAGCGTCGTCCAGCAGGACAGTGAAAAAAGTTGTGATCTGAGCCACATGCCCACCCTCCCTCAGGAGGGTCTGGTTAGGGGGGCTGGACCGTAGCAGCGTGACTAGCAGTTCAAGGCAGTCCTCCACCACCACACTTCCTTCGCTGTAGCTCTCCTCTCTGCACACCACAATCAGCCCAATGAACACATTAAAAAAGCTCAGTAGCTGGCTAATCCCAGTTGCGAGATGGAAAAACGAACTAAAGTATGCAGAGAAATTTTTACCAAGTTGTACAATGAACATGTCGTCCTTCATTGATATCATCTCACTCAGTGGTGGAAAAATTAAAAAGAGTAACACATGAAATAATTCACAGTACTAATACGTATAGGCACGAACACTTGTAAAATTCCAGTAAACATCTCTAAATGCTTTCCTTGTTGAACTCTAAATTTTAATCCAGTCAGGACCTACAGCTTAAAATTGTGAATAATTCCAACAACCTTTAACTCGTTTTTAACATTCATTTCAAGTTTCCAAATTTGACCACATCATAAAATTAAGGAATCTTACAGCGAACTCCTTGAACCTTATTTCCTGTGCTGAGCAATATTTTTCCTAGCCTGGTCTTGTTTATGCCTATGTGTAGAATCGAAAATAAACTACATTATTAAGTTACCTAATTTTGATGATAAATTACAATTACCATTCCTAACGACATGAATTTTCCATGACAAAGACAAACAAGTGCTTCTAGTGCTGCTCAATTGGTAATGGAGCTTCATATTTTGACATATCGCAGTTTTATTACAGATTTGAAAAACAGGGAATTTTTATAAACAAGAGAACTTTGTGGTAGTTCATCACCTAAAATGTTTAGGCAGTTATGCACTTCAACATGGCATGTCGCCTGGTTATGGAAAGAAGTGCATTTCCACCACAAAATTTTAAAGAACCGTTTTAACACTCAAACAAAACACAATCTTTGTGTACAAGTGTCTAGCAAAATATGCTTTTGTCATAGTCATTTGTAGTGCATAATTTTTACAGCTTGGCATCAACATAGTGGACAACTGAACTGTACAAATTAGTTAATTTTATTTTTATGCACAGAAGGACATATTCCCAGTATCCACATTTAATGCCAGTATCCACATTTAGTGTACAAAATTGTCTTCTTTGAATAATGATTATTTCTGTTGCTACCCATACATATATAATCTCTATTAAGTAGCTTTCATATATCATTTCCCAGCAGCGTCTCATCACAAATCCTAACTGGAATAATTCTGTCATATTCATACAGCTGACCATGAGTGGTTTCTTATACTCTAGTCCACAGTGTTAAAGCAAGGCAGAAAGATCAAACAATTAAGGAATACCAACCATCCAATTCATTTATATATCAGAAAGTATTATATAAAGATATCGTTAATATATTGGAGAGTATTATGAAATGTGATTACTATATTGGATAGTATTATACAAAGATGAGGTTAAACAAATAATTTTCTAAGTTACATTAAAACTTTCAGTATTGGAACGCCATCATGAACCTTAAACCTGCTAAAAAAGCACATGAGCTTTTTGATGACCCCGCATGCACACCTAATAATGTCGAAGATAATGTCATAGATGTTCTCAAAGACCACAATTTTCTGCAGCGTTGGGTTTCCTCGTGTGAGGCTGGTGAGCAGCAGCAGCATGTGGTTCCTGATGACCTCCCTGTTGTCAGAGAGCAGGTCCATGAGCTTGGGCACTCCACTGGGCACTTCCAGCACGCCGTCCTGCACGCCCCGTGCTCTGGCACCAAGTAATTATTCATTAATAAACAGGGAAAAAGTTCCAGTGAAAAGTTCAAGTAAAGCTCTGGCGCCAGTCAATCATCATTAATAAACAGGAAAAAAGCTCCAGTGAAAAGTTCAAAATGTACTTGTATCTATTGGAAATATTGCTAAGGTGCAAATCAAAATTCCTCAGCTTGACCATGATTTCTGATGGTCTGGACAATTTCTACAATGACTAATTCCAAGGACATGACAGAACTCCGGCATTGTGGGTTACATATGAACCAATACCAATTGTATTAGGATACTTTGAGACACCCAATGGTTTACTCATGTGTGCTCAGAATATCTTTTTAACCCTGGGAACCAGATGTGTTTACTTGACTACAGAGTGCTGACATGCTTTGTAGAAATGTAGCTGCAGAGTAAGAGGAGAAGAAATAGATTTATTGCATGAAATAACATGCATAAATGATTGAAAATGTTCACCTGATAAACCTCCTGTAGATATTAACCCCCACTGCTCATAACTATAAATAGAAAATTTGTGTTTTCTTCTAAACTGCCTTAAAATACAGAACCTTCTTCATGATTGCTAACACATGAGAAAACTGAACAAAACACTACAGCAACACATGGTAAGCTATAACGTGTAAAATGAATCAATTATATTGAAAAAATACCTGTTTTCAAGTAAATTGCTAAGCAATTTTACAGTTGGGAAGCGTACTTTGAAGTCAAACTCATCCAGGAGCTCCACAAAGAGAGCAATGTTCTCACTTTTCTTGGTGACAATTTCTGTGAACTGCTGGCCAAGGCCCCTGCAAGCCTCCACATTGCCGCTCTCCTCTGCACAATAATTACATACTACTTAAAAGAACAGCTACACGGGAAGAGAAGGATGGGTGTTTTGCATTGAATTAAAGGTATGCTTTAATTATGCAAAAATATAAATTGAAAAACAAAAGAAAAAGTTATTATATTAAAACAATGATACATCAAAGAATACATTGAAAAACCAGTTTCTGAGTAATGCATAGGTGTTTGATGAGACCAAAACAACCCGCATGGGGGCGCGCCGTTGACGTCACAGCGTCTCGGTATTGCCAGCTAACGAGTATCCCTCTGTCCCTTTTTTCTCTAATACAAATTCCAATTTATTTATGATTATCATATATCCTGACCTGTCAGGACAGTGTTCATTACTTACTATACAATCTTGAAAAATCATTTTCAGAAAAATGATGAATTACAAAGTGTCACATATGAAATAAGATATTGAGATACACGAGAAGGCATCATGATGGTAAGCAACTGAACTGCACAAATTAGATAAATTGTATTTTTTTGCACAGAGAGAAATATTTTTGGTACCCCTACACTCAGTACCATAAAAAAATAATTCATTTTAGGTGCATGAAGGAAAGACTAATCTACTGCAAACCTAGTTTGCAATTAAGACTCCCTAATACATGAAGAACTAAGCTGCCAAAAATTGAAGTGCTGATTATGTATTGCAAAAAGTAGACAATAGTAAATAGTAGAAGGAACTTGATTGAAGTAAGAATAATTCCCAGTAAAATGAGGACTCACCAATCTCCTCCTCAAAAGGCTCAGGTGAAGTGATGGCAATTAATGTTTCCAGAGCATAGTTCACAAGCTCATGATCACTCCGGTCATTGGACAAGGCCTAAAATATAAGAAAATGTTCCACTTCATGACCTAATAAAATAAATGATGATGTCTCACCAATACCAGATTGAGTTTTCTCATATTAATCAAATAAATTCAAGATCTCAATAAAAAAAAAGCTATTACTTTTTCATACACACAGGAAGTAAAAAACCATACATAAATACTTATTCATGTGCAAAGCAACACATGAGATTAGCTATCTCAATTTATAAGACTTAAATAACGGTGCTTACGTATTATCGGGAGGACCTTTAAAAAAACGACTCAAAAATTAAAGTCAATTATTTATTGTCGATCCCCATAGGCGTTCCTAACCTAACCTAACCTAACCTAACCTAACCTAACCAACAAACCCTGTGAAAAAAAAGAAAAAGTAAAAATCAAAGGTCCTCCCGATAATACGTAAGGACCTAAATAACTTTAGAAGAGGGGTTGATTTTATAACAATCTAATAAAAATCTAAAATCATTACATCCAAGTAAATGAAATCCAAAATCTAATTATTCATTCAATTGATAAACTCACTTGCAGCAATGCATCCATTGCATGAGCCCCAACTAAAAGTCTGTATTTGCGAGCCAGTGCCCGAAGGGCTCGGCATCCATCTCGTCTGTCTTCAAGAAGTGAAGATGAAAGGACACGCTCAACAACTCTCTCAACCTGCACAAGTAGAATCATTAATGATGCAATGAATTATTTCAGATATAAATCAGATAATTCAATAGTAAGGTCAATAGAAATTGGCCATAGCTTTAACATGGTAATATGGCTTTGGCTATCCATAAAGAAAAAGTGCATTTAGTGAATGTTCAGAGAAAGACTTTTCATAGGTACACATTATGCAAACTGATTGACAACTAGTGCTTTTTCTTGACCTACACTATCAATGAGCTTAATGAAAATGATCAAAAAATTTTCACAAATTTCAACACAATCAGCTAAAAAAATTTTGTAATGTTGAGAAATTAGACAACAAAATTAAGGCACTAATTAACAAGATCAAATTTTTTAACAACCTTCTGAAGTTCAAACAAAATATTCAAATATCATACTAAAATTATTTCCAGTAATTTAACATTTCACTTATCTGTATATTCAAGTCCACACAATTAATGCATAATACTTCTGTGAATTTTCCTCAAATTTTGCTCATTATTAAGATTAAACCTGCTAGTTAGGCTTGCCACAGAGTGAAAGAAAGACAAATGTTACTACTGTACTAAAAATGTTCACTATAAAATTGCCTTTCTGTGATCTAGACATGCATTTAACTTCATTTCTGTTTGTAATTATAAAGAGTTTTTTCTTAAAAATTTTTCAACTTTTTGACCACTAGAAGTTGAACATAATTATAAACTAGTCAAACATCCAATATTAAATAAATATCCAAAAGTATGGCCAACTGTCAATCAAGTATGGCTTATGGTAACAAAACATAAGCCATAACTAACGTATGGATTATGGTAAATTGTTATGTCATCTGATGCTAAAAATATTGTAAGTTCTTATTGTCTGTAATCTAATTTTATATATTTGGGTTAAAAAATTATGCAGTAAAATATACATTTTTACAATACCCACTTCCCAGGTAAAAAAAGCCGTCATGACAATTGAAGTATAGTTACATATGTAGAAAAAATAAATGTAATAAAAACTTGGAGGTTTTATCACAACACTCACCGTCTCTGCTCCAGTAGGTGTTTGATCTGCAGGTACATTTCCTAAAACAGTTTGAGTCATAGAACGAATGATCTCCATCATCAGAGCCCCTAACGAAGTTCAATATGAATAATTATAGCAGCGGTTACACAGCCGCTTCGTAAACTTCAAAAAACGGAGGGTAATATTTTGCCTGCGAAATACGATAAAATTTGGATTACAGATCACAAAATCTATTTATTCGGTCAACTTTGATTCGAGAACCAGTTTTGACTGAGGCCTTCATTACGGTCTAGTTATCATAGTGACACTTTTTGGTTGCTGTACTGTCACCACTGTGCAGTCCTGCACTAGTCTAGTACTCCAGTTGTAAACATGACGTTGCCAGTTTCTTTAGCAATACACTTTCTATTGCAAGCTTTCTCGCCAAACAAATTTTTTACCCGTATTAACAAGAGATAAAAAAGCACTATTTGGGAAATAATATCTAAAGCATTGATGGATTGAAGAATAAACAGTAATAATTGACAATTGGAAAAGATACATATTACCTATTATTGATTACCATCACATCGGAAGGAGAGCAATTTAAAGAAAAAAGGATAAGATTAAAACATTAGCAATTTGAAATCATCAGATAGAACTCTTTTCAGATATTAAAATTAGTTGATTACCAACATGTGCGGGAGACAAATTTGAAGGATGGTTTCGTTGAAATGGCAACATTTTAGGAAACGTCATCTGGCTTGTATGAATTTGATAGACCTTCCGTAAATTTTCCCTGTAGAATTTTTGTTTCTAAATATTTGTATACTTTTAGAATGTGATTACTTGCTAAGCATGAAGGCTGTTTATGACGAGCTTGATCTTCCAGTGATGCCTTCACTTGGCTAGTTCTTTTGCATGGAATGACACAGGGTGACCCTTGAAGAATTAGTTTAGACAAGTGTTTTTCAAAGTTTTTTCAATCACAGCCCCTTTAGGACACTATTTGATCTTTCACTGCCCCCTAATGATTATATTACTGTATATTATACAGTAATATACGCCCCCTATTCAAGGCGTACCCTCCTACCGCTCTCTTGCATTTCCTCAACGCCCCCAGGGGGGCGGTACGAACCCTGGCTCACAAGAGAAAAACTCTGGAATGTCACCCTGTTGCATGTGAGTATATTAGAGCGAATTTTAAAGGTCGTTACAAAAGCCCCAGCCAGCGCTGGCCCTCTCGCCCTTGAATCACTGACAGCGTGATGCATATGAGTTGCCATATGATTTAAGGAGCATTTAAAAAAAGAGTAAACTCTTTTCCCGTAGGCCTGAAGATAAACGATGATTACGGAATTCACAACTAACTTTTACGTTTTAGTCTTTCCTTTGGTTTATTCATACATCGTCGAGGCAAATAAAGTAACATTTTGTATTCAGTTTTTTGCTCTACAATGTTTGATCAATGGCACTAACGACTAACTAGAAAGGAGTTATTTAAAATTTTAAGATGTCAGTAGTCCAGTTCACCACAGTTGGCAAACAGATGCAGCTTGAAGAGACACAGATGAAGTGAAAAGACTGAAAGTAGAACAAAAATATTTCCTAGAGCATAAACAAGGATTTTTAAGCATAAGATAAAACACAAGTTCTGAAAACACATGTACGTTATTCCGGTAAAGCACCTTCTAAATTCGGTTTGAAGAATATAAATTTTTTTATTTAATCATACTTAGGGCCGGGTTGTAAGGTGTTCATTGTATTATAGCAACCATATGCATAAAAAAATTTCGATGACCAAATAACTCACCATCAATACTCGTCGAAGGCACCGGTGTGTAAAGAATACCCGTTTTTTCTTATCACTCGTACAATACTCTCTCACAATACCCTCTAAATATCTCGCAATGCCCCTGTCTTGTGAATGCAACCCCAAGTTCCCGAGGCACAAAATGGTACATAAACTCAATAAACTAAGTCACTGAACAAACGAATCAGAAGCAAATTCTAGCAATTATTGTACAAATCATTACATGAATGGGTAAATGAATAAATTAGAGATGGATCAATAGGAGATAAAAAAACTTGAACAAATAAGTTCAATCAGTATGGTGAAAACACAATCATCTTGCTTATTTTTACAAGATCTTCGAGGACTTTTTTAATGTGCTGAATTTTATTTCAATATACATAAACTCGCAGAATTCAGACAAGAACTATTATTTATAAAAAGTTCTAATTCACAAAAAGCATAGAATCATAAATATTTCTGAGTTAAGAAACGACACAACTTATTTACATGCATATTTCTATACATAGGGTCCTCCCTCGATACAGAATGAGTGTCACTATGTCAAGCCTCCTCTCACCGAGAAAATTAATAAATATGAAAGAATATTAAAAACACTATAAGAAAGAAAACATATCAAAGAATAAATAAATACAAAAGATGTTTGCTCTGTATGCGAGCGTCCTGAAGAATGATGTAAGAAAAGAACTAGCGTTGGGTAGCTAGTGAAAGATATATCCTCGAAACAAACACGAACACTATTTTTCTTTACCGAACAGAGCTTTCGAACGTTACCAATACCCTGAGGAGCTTCCATGGTGCACAAACAAAGAGTAAAACAAGACAGCCAATAGTTATTTATTAACATCAACAACAGTTCAACATCAATAGCGTACAACAATATAAAGTTATTGAACGATTATTAAAATTCACGAAATTAAGCGTAGTTCCATGGGACGACAAAGACACACACGACACAAAGCAGTTACTAAGCAGGAATTCACTGAGCGATGCGTCATAAATTATTCATTACTTTGACCTTATCCACTATCCCTATACTAGTCCGGACACATCGCAGGCTGTACATCATGGGAAACCTTACAATTAATACGCACATACTTTTCAAACGATTTTTCGAAGTTTCATTCAATTTGAAGCACGAAACAAAAATCTATTCCTTGGTAATTGCCTCTGTGATGTCCAGAGTTTAATGAATGTTTTCACTAAACAAAAGCGAGAAACAACAAAAACTGCACTCAAACCTCGCTGCAGTAGCAGAAATTTTTCAAGTTTCATACAGCACATCCCGCTATAGCTTGTAAGAAAGATAACATCTCTCAAAATGACGTCAAAGCAAATATAAAAAACAGAAGTAAAGGTACCCACATTAGAAGTTAAAATACAAGTCCCCGCGAGAAAGAAATAAAAAGAGGAAAAGATAAAACAAAGTTTATGAAAGTCACAGCAGACTACAGTAGCAAATATTGCTTTTAATTCAGTGAGGTCTCAGGAAAGCCTTGGACACAGTTCTTCCTTACGAGTATAAGGACGAACTGAATCAGCATGTTTTCTCAGGAGGAAAAATGGAATTTTACTTATCCCCTGATAATCGCTAAGTCCTTGACACACAAAAATAAGGCGTCTCATTTTCAAACTATTAATAAATGGAAGTCACTAACTTTTAATTGAAGTTTAATGATGATCAGTGAGAGCCCTGAAATGTGTTCCACTACATGCCATCCAAACCAAATAACTGTGGCAAAAAAGAACATCACAGCAGTCGCAGTGCCACACTTACCACACCTGCCACAACACTGCAGCAACACAGCACAAGTTTGTGGTGGAAAACAGCTTTAGCAGGCACCTCTCAGTAGATGGAGACAGCTGGGAGCAATGAGGCTTCTGCCGCGGTGATATATACTCCGAAATACAAAGATCGCAGCAATACATTTCCAATAGTAAAGTACTTCAAAAATGCTTACCTTGCAATGCTCACACATTCTAATCAATCAGATAATTAATTCTCAAGTAAAACACATTTCTTTGCGTCAGAAAGATGAGTGGCAACAACCAGACCACTCTCATAAGGGACCAAAAAAATATCATTGAATTAATCTAAGGTAATGCTATCAAAAATTTCTAGGAACATCTATAGAAAGGCGGGCAAATTTTGACTTCAACTCATACCGTATCATACAGAGTAGGTAACCATGCATGTTATAAGTCATTATTATTGGTTTTTATTAAGCAAAAAATACTAGCTTCTTCACTTCAACAGTTGATAAGAACATCAGCCCAAGGGGCCGGACTTGTTTGATTGTCAACAGACGTTTCCATTCGCAGAATTTGATATGACGAAGGCTAGTCACAAAAATATTACTAGTAAATTTATGTGATTTGTGCGTTATTATGATTTACCATTCAAACTGAATCCTGATTGTGTTAGAGGATATTTCGAGGACGCTTCTATTCGCAATGACACACAGGGCACAGGCTGATTGCTTGCTTTTACGCGTTTTTAAAATGATAAATAAAAGTTCAACTGCCAGATTGATACCTAACCTAACAGCATTATAACAGTGCTAGCGAGCACCTGAAAGAGACGAAAAATAAAGGAAATAGTACACAAAATAACTAGAAAATTGGAAGATAAGGCCTACCTCCCAGCTTCAAAACTAGACCCATAACAGCATCCTGATGATCAGTTTTTTCTCCAGGAAACACTAACAAACACAGACACCATTAGAATCATTTTCACCTCAGGTTTCCCGGGACGCGCAGTTCCCAAGAAAAGGAGAAAGACATTCGCTTTCACTGCACTCATACTGAAGGTTGAATTTTACTTCAAACGAAAAAAAAGCCGTCGCTAACTGAAGTCGGAAGAAGAGGTTTAAGAACAGCCCGTACTACACCTTTCGTTTGTCGAATTCATTCACATAAAAAAGGCCATTAAATTGAGCTTAATAACTAGTCACATGATGAGTCCTTAGAGCGTACCGTAAAACAACCACTGAACTGTCCCGATTTCAGCAATAAAACTGATCGGACGTGACATTTTCGCTGAGCAGTTTTTTATTTTGTCATCGATAAAACATTTATAAGTCTATAAATCACTAAATTCGTCTTCCGTGTTCCTGGAAATAAACCTACGGGCGTCGCAGTTTAAGAAAACGGCTAAATCACCTGAATTTCGATAGGAAATAACAAGCAGAGCATACCATGATGTAAAATAACAGATCATGTCACTGCACATCTGGATCGTAATACACGTAGGTTACACACTTGCCTACATGCTCCACGTCGACGATTGCGACATAAAATATGAACGTATTAAAAAATCCACGAATAAAATCTAGCTTCAATTCAGCACAGATAATAACATTTATCATTACTATGTATAATTACCTAGAGCCAAGGACTCACAACAATAGCAATATGCGACAACAACAAGCACTACAATATTTTAATAACATTGCTATGGATATTTTTTCTAGGCAGCGCACAGTTGACACGGCGTCTTGAACATGTTGTCTACGGTAGTTCAAAATTGCTGTTAAAATAATAAATCTTGTGGAACACATGTATTAACATTAATTTCATAGTTTCTGGGCCCTAGCAAGCTATGGGTCTCATGTCTGGGCCCTAGCAAGCTACAGGTCTCATGTCTGGGCCCTAGTAAGCTACGGGTCTCATGTCTGGGCCCTAGCAAGCTACAGGCCTCATATCTGGGCCCTAGCGAGCTACAGGCCTCATATCTGGGCCCTAGCGAGCTACAGGCCTCATGTCTGGGCCCTAGCAAGCTATGGGCCTCATGTCTGGCCCTAGCAAGCTACAGGCCTCATGTCTGGGCCCTAGCAAGCTCTGGGCCTCATGTCTGGGCCCTAGCAAGCTCTGGGCTGTGTCTGGGGCCTGACCACGAGGCTCAGGGAGGCATGTCTGTGCAGGAATGACTGCAACAATATATTAAAAAAACGAAGGAACATTCGTAACTTAAGCATGGTACGACAATAGAAATATATTATTCGTACACAAAAAACATAACTGGAGTAATGAACGGTGAAATATTGCCAAGGTAAAATAAAATATTAGTTCCAGCAGAACTTTGATGTAAAGTTCAGTAGATGAACTCAACGTACACAAGGTGGACAGTAACAGAGCTATCCTGTCCTGCAGCTTGAATTAATTTATTCAAAAAACTCACATTCATCATTCAATCTTCATAATAATAATCACAATAATAATAACAATAATAATTACTGTGGAGTACATGCACTAAAAAGGGATCAACGAAGCAACGAATCCACGGTGAAGCAACTTATTGTTATTCAGTAAATGAACATAAAATATTTTTATGATTGATCATTATGAAACGGTTTATCACTGGGTTGATGGGGACTTGAGTGTTGAAAATATTCTTATTCAACAGTTTGTCAGTGTCAACTGTGGTTGCTGATACTCAATTGCTGAATGAACTGATTTTGTCTTATTTTGAACGAAATGCCTGATGTTGTGTGACCAGCTACATCTAAAAGTAGTCCTTAAAATTACGATGAGATTCTGGTTACGTTTCCGTAACAGTAACTAACTAAAATTTGCTTAGTCTATCCTAAAATAGATATTTCCCTAAAATCCATATCATCACAAATGACTTCTTTCCAGTAAACAAAAGTATACAAACGGTCCAAAATTTATTTCGTATTAGTAAAAAACCTACTCAAGACAATTAAAATTAATTATTTTCCAGCAATCTTAAAAAAGATCATTTATCCTTCCACCGGAACGAGCAATCATTCGAATTGTACATGCTTTTTGAAAAAATGTATAAGGAGTCTTAGAAAAATACACGGAAAATTTTATGCTAAGAACAAGAGATTTGAATCATTACTCTCTCATATCACATGGGATCAAAAGCTTCATATGAGTGGCAGTTCTCTAGAAGCGGTCTATGACCTAACTGGTGGTCACTAAATTCTAGTGTTGTTTTCCACATGACCACTTCACATGTGTGGTGGTCACTAGATTCTAGTGTTGTTTTCCACATGACCACTCCACATGTGTGGTGGTCACTAAATTCTAGTGTTGTTTTCCACATGACCACTTCAGTATGTGTGGTGGTCACTAGATTCTAGTGTTGTTTTCCACATGACCACTTCACATGTGTGGTGGTCACTAGATTCTAGTGTTGTTTTCCACATGACCACTTCAACATGTGTGGTGGTCACTAGATTCTAGTGTTGTTTTCCAC